>JBBYHQ010307514.1:0-17926 GCA_038382645.1 Spergularia azorica | reverse complement strand
AACGGCAGGTGATTGGGGTTTTCAGGGAGAGTTTAAAGGAATAGCAGCTTCAGAGTGAAGCTTCAAAAAATGGTGGGAAGAAATAAAAAGAGGGGTTTAGGGTTTATCAGTTTTGGACCTCAGTTTTTTTTTTTTTTTTTTTTTTTTTAATAAAAACCCAACATTGAACCGTGGGTTTGGGAGATTTGATTTGGTTTTGCAAGCTATTAGCCTATTAACGACAGTTGCTTAGGTGAACCGAGGACTGACATAACTCATAAACTGAGCCGAATTTTTACCTCGAAATAGAAAACATGTACGTGTTTTAGGTTATATTACGTCATTTCATCATGGTATGTGTGTTTGTAATTTTGTACTACTTGATAGCCCTCAAACTACATGCATCATTCACCCATGTTTTATTTACCGATGTGACACGATTCATCTATAACAATAATAACAAACTCAATTGTTTTCGTCATTAATTGAATATGACAAAAACAAACCAACTTAGCCTAAATTCCAACCTACACATATATAGCTTGAACTTTAGTTTAAGCTCGACGAAACCTAAACTTAACTCACAATATTTTCATTTTGGAGACATATACGACTATACGAGTTTTAATCCATTTGATTCCAGACAAGACCTTTGTATAACTACGACGCTTTTCTTTTAATAAAATAAAATAACACTGTAATAGAGTAAATAAATAAACCGGGTTTATTGTCCATTGATATAAAAACAAAAAACCCAACTCAAAATACCCAAAGTTCGGTTTTTGGTATCTGGGGTAGCCGCTAAGGTGTTTGCTGCCTCCATTAATTTTTCCCCAAAATTTGTTCATAGTTGCAAACTTTCTCAACAAGCTCCCCAAATTTTCACATAAAGTTGCAAACTTTCTTCACAATTACGCTCAATTCAATCGATTAATTGAAAAAACAGAGGAGAAATTGTGAAAAAAATGGCGTATAATGGAGGAACACTCAAGTCATCTTCCATGAATGGGGTGAAGTTGTACTCTATTACTGGGCAGCAGCGTTCTTTAGCTACTTGGGTCGACCCGAAGAAGAAGCGGGCGCTCCGTAAAGACCCAGGTCCATTCTTTGTCTCTCTTCTTGTTTACGCTTCAATTTTTGTACACATATCTTGTTGTTTACGTTAGTTTTTAGTTAGTTTTGTGTTGTTTACCTTTATTTGTGGTTAATTTTGTGTGTGTGTGTGTGTGTGTAAATTTTGATGTTTTTGTGTTGTTTTTGATAATATTGTGACATGCCCACATCCTAGTTTTTGTGTAGTAGTGAACTTTTGATGATTATTAGGGTCCCGGAATAGATAGGGCGACTGGCGAGTTTGCGTACATTTTGGACTGCCATTGATCGCCCACGAGTTTGCGGAAAATGGTTTATGATCGCGGTACTTGTAAAGGGTTGTTTGATGTAGTGTTTGTGTTAAGCCCTAGTTTGAATGGTATCAATTATTTTGTGGGATTATAGGCTAAAAATGAAGTTTGTGGTTCTGTAATATGGAAGTTTATACCACTTTTAGGTAGTTTTGGTCGTTGAGTAAGGCTGAACACGTATGACTAGGCGGAGTCTTAGCAGAGGCATCAGAGTAATGTTGATGTTGATGCTGATGCTGAGGTTTGGTTGTCTTCTTCACTTTGGGCTCTTTGATAACTTAGTGTGTGTTGGTTTCAAGCAATATGGAAGGCGGATTCATTTCTAGTTTGTGAAATTTGGTGTCTAGGACTTCTGGAGGAAATTGAACTAGAATTTTGCAGCTGCCAAGTAGTGCTTTTAGATATTTATGCAAGAATTGTTATTTGTTCTTTCGGTGGACTGACGTATTGTGTCACTTTATTAATAGAGAACATATAGTCTTCACTCCTCTACCCTCTCCAGGAGGGTTTGTTGAGGGACTTTTAATGTCAGATGTTATGCCTTGATTTAAGTCCTTGATCTTTTACTCTATGTTTGTTATGATTTCTGACTTGGAGATGGGATTTCTTGTTGACTCAGATTATCAGCAAAGAGTAGAGCTTATCCAGGATTTGAGGTTTGAAACCGCTACCACCAAAATCAAGGCCACTCCTGATGGGGAGTTTGTTATTGCCTCAGGTGTTTACATTCGCACAATCTGAAGTGTAATTTATTTAATTAAATGGACATTTCTGGATCTCTAATTCTAATAAACGTTTGATTTTGTGGCTTTTCTGTATATGTTAGGTATCTACCCTCCACAGGTTAAGGTGTACGAGTTGAAGGAGCTTTCGTTAAAGTTTGAGAGGCATTTGATTTCAGAAATTATTGATTTCCAGGTATGTTGATTGTTATTATATAGTGCTCTGTTGAAATAAATATGCTAAGAGAATTTCCTTACCAAGCAACAAAGCCGTTTCTTTGTTGGAGTAAATAGTTCAGTGGGTTCAAATATATTTTGTCCGTGGGCTACTGAGCATGCTGCCCCCCTCCCCACAAATAGCATGGGTTATGAACTTCATGCTCATTATTGTCCAAGGACCATGGTATAAGCTCTCTGTAAGTGACGGCGAGGTATCGAAACCGTTGTGCATCTCTATTATGGCACTTCTGGTCATCCTCATCGGAGAGAGTATTCGATGTCTTTTACAAGTGTTTGTTATAAAACTTAGAATTTGACAATTATTTAAAAGAGGAAAATGTCGTCCTTTAACCTTTCCTTGGGCGTTTTAAGTAGTACAATCGCACATGCTTCTTGTTAAGAACAGATAATTTGTTTCTAACCTTTCAATAGGTGCACTATAGTCTTTTCTTTCCTTTTTCCCCGGTCCAGTGACTACTTAAGTTTTCTTCATTAGGCTGGAGTTAGCAGAATGATTTTTGGCCTTATGTAGTGAGTGGTAAGGTTGTGAGGTTTCATATATGTATCATGTCATAAAGCTGAGGATAATGTCGGCCTTATCTTCATCGGGGTGTGGACTAATTTCGATTTCCGATTAGCCTACTGTGTGGAGTTGCTATTTCTGGGTTTTATTTTCTATGAAGAGCAATTTGCCAACATCGCTGTTTCCTTCCTTGTTCTTTTAGTAACTGGAAGCTTTTATTTGTTGGAGTTAGGTATTGTCTGACGACTACTCAAAGCTCGCGTTTCTGTGCGCTGATCGTTCTGTCTGTTTACATGCTAAATACGGGAGTCATCATACTCTGAGAATACCTAGGTATGAGTTATCACAAACTCTGTTACATGTTCTCTAATTTATGCAACTATTTCATTTCACTATCTATTGATTCTTGATTATTGCCTATAAACCTTCATCCTGTCGCATAGGCACATTTTAGAGTTACCTAAATTAAAGTTTTGACGTATTAAAGTTTCAGTAACTTTTAGTCAAATCCTTGTTAATCTCCTTCCATTGTATGTTCCCCCAAAGGTAAAACCCAGCTGACACAAAAAAGTGTGTATATTAAAAAAGGCAGTGACAACAAGGTCTCCTGACTCTCCTCTTAGCTTCTAACTACACAGTAGTTCTTGCATTCTAGCTGCAAATCTCGGGTTGAAGCTGAGAAGAACTAAATAGCATCGTCAGCAAACTGAGTTTGTGCGACATAATTCTGTTGTCTGTGACTTCTTCTTATATGTGTTTCTTTCTTCTTGTTTTTTTTTAACATTATGTATGTGATACTAGATGACTATTCATGTTAGCCGACCCCAAATCATTTTGGGAATAAGGCTTGGTTGTTGTTGTTGTTGTATGTATGTGTTGCAAACATGCCAACTTGCAAAAAGTTCTGATGTTTGCTTTAGGGAGTGTTTGGATGAGCTCCAACTTCTCCAGAATTACTTTCCAGAAACTGTTTCTTTCTGGAGGAGGAGCTCCAAATTGGAGCTTCTACTTCTGATGAACAAATTTGCACTATAATTGATTCTCAGAAATTCGAAACAGTTTCTCAGTTTTGTGTGCTTGGCCAGTTTTTAGTTTCTGGAACCCAGAAACACTTTATGAGCTTGGCCAAACACACCCTTAATCAATCTCTTATTGATAGTGAAGCATGTTTGTTGGAGATGTGCTTACCTTTCACATGTTTTGTTGAATAGGATGGGAAGGGATATGAGCTATGATGTCTGGTCTTGCGATTTGCTCTGCGCTGCCTCTTCACCAGATCTTTACAGGATAAATTTATCTCAGGTTTGTCTTGCTTACGTTTCTGATTTCAGATCTGTACGACTTCCATCTACTTTATAGTCTGCCCCCTCCCCTTCTCTACAGGATAAATGCTGGATAAGAAGTATATCTGAATTTGCCATCATTTGAAAACGAGGAATAACTCTGGGGCCTTCTTCACTTTTGATCAGTTTACTATTGTTGGGCTATTCTTTGGGTAGACTTTCAAGCAATCCTATGATAGTTTACTATTGAGTGGTATGATATATTAAATGAGTTGTTTTGAACTTGTCTAAGACATTCAGTTTCCCTCCTCAAGCAGAAATTTGAAAGTTCTGCCAGTGAAGTGGATAAGGTCTCTTGAGCCTGTTATTCCCTTGTTTCTCATACCTCTGTGGTAATAGACTCATAGCGCCTTGCTAAGTATGTAGCAAGTCATAAGCTACAAAGCATGCTGTTCATGCTCAGCCAGCTCAAGCATACTAAGAAGAGGCAATTTCTAGAAAGTCATGACGTCTTATTTGAATGGTCTGAGTGTGTAGGTGACAGTCTCTGGGGTCTTGTTTTCTTCGAAAATGATGAAAGTAGTGGCTATCATCATTAAGGAGTTCCCTGTGATTAGAAATTGGACTTGCAAATATACTCCCTCCTGACTTTTATTTTCATAAAGAAGAACCTTTCTACTCTAATATTTCTGAAACTGACAATTCTCTGTTCTGGATAGTCCTTTACGGCATGTTCTGACGTCAGTGAAAGTTAGCCTATCTTTTATTCTTTGATGAGGTTCTTATGTGGTTCTAATATGGTAATTTGACTTCAACTTACAGGGTCGATTTCTTTCTCCTCTTGCTACCCAGTCTCCCGCATTAAATGTAGTATCACAAAGGTTGGTGTGCTTCAAATTCGTTTGGATACTTTTGGTTCACCTGTTAAACAAATGTGTGCTCTAAGACCTGTAAATTTTTTGGAGCAGCAAGCTGCATGGATTAGTTGCCTGTGGTGGCGAGGATGGGGCTGTCGAATGCTTTGACATGAGGACAAGATCGTCTGTTGGTAGAATTAATGCTGTTACGGCTGCCGGTGAGAATGATCAGGTACTGATCTTCACTTCCTCTTATGCAGCTTGTAAGCCTTTTTGTATTTGTAGTACATAAATCAAACTCCGCTGTGGAAAGCTTGAAGCACTGAAGTTGAATTTATAATCTTTCTGTAATTCTACGGAGCATTCTATCGATTTACTTGTATAGCTTCGTAGAGGCATATTTCTGTCAGGCGTATTAAATTTTTGAGGTTAATTATTGATTGAGAATGCTCATTAACTGTCTCTCTTTGTTCACTAGGAGGTAACTGCCATCTCGTTTGATGAGGTTACAGGTTTGCAAATGGCTGTTGGAAGTAGTGAGGGAAAGGTAAGGTATCAATTACTATTTTAGTTCCACCTTATTTTCACTTAATATCTACCCCTCCCTTAATGTTTAAGAAAGTAGTTACTTATGAATCTTTTATAATGGGATTCTTAACACACTTGTTTGGCCAGAGCCATATTCAAAATGAAGTACGTTTTTATTTTGCCATCGAAGCTCTTTGATCTCATCCATGCACGTACTAAGTGCGATGATGTCATAATCATAGTCATACTATGGTCAGCAAAATTTCCACCCTGCAAAGGAATTTTATGAATTTACACACATTATTTTTACTGTTGCTACAACTATACTTTCTTCAGCAAAATTGACACCCAATACTTATGTAGAGTATGGTTTTCTAATTTTATTTTTTACTTATCACCCTCTCATGAGGATATCTCACAAACTTATTGGTCATTGTTATCTGATCTATCAATTACAATCTTGATCACTGCTACTTTGTATGTTATAGGTACTGATTTATGATTTGCGTTCTTCTCAACCTCTCCGGGTCAAGGATCACATGTAAGCATATTGTCTGGATGTTGGCGCTTGTTGATATATTAAAATATATGATCAGTGGTGTTTAACAGATTCTGGACTGTTTAACAGGTATGGGAGTCCAATTTTGGATATCAAGTGGCATCGTACAGAAAATGCGCAGAAACCTAGGATGATCACTACTGATAATCATATTGTCAGAATTTGGGATCCTGAAACGGTAAGTTCTTAAGCTACATAAGATGCTAGGCTTTGTGAACTTGGAGATGTTTTTCTTCATTTCATTTTCTTTGTTGATGATGAAGCTGTTGACGAGCTTAGATGACCTTGATCAATAATCGTCTTGAGCTTCAATTATATTTTAGACCTGGGTCATTTGGCTTCCAGTTCAACTCCAATCTTATTTTCCCAATTAAAGCTAGTTCTTGAAATTGTTTTTCATTTTTGGTGAAAAGTTTGGTTTCTATACCTGCAGATGGAAGGGGTGACCAGCATTGAACCAACAGGTGGCGCAATTAATGATATTTGTGTTTTTGATAAAAGTGGACTGATATTGTTGGCGTTGGACTCGAGCCAGATACCGTCTTACTTCATACCTACTCTCGGGCCTGCCCCAAAGTGGTGTTCATACTTGGAGAACTTGACAGTGAGTACTGGGACCATTAATCTGTTTATACTCAACGTGATCTTTCTGTATCCTGGTCTGTATTAGCTTTTCTGTTCTTGAGATGTGTGTGTGTGTGTGTGTGTGTGTGTGTGTGTGTGTGTGTGTGTTTAAGTGTTGGTATTCCTATTCTTACATCAGCTTTACTTTTGCAGGAAGAGCTGGAAGAGAATCCCCAGCCAACTATATATGATGATTTCAAATTCTTGACCAGAGAAGAACTTGAGAGATTAAATCTATCAAATTTTATTGGCACCAACCTTGTCAGGGCGTACATGCATGGTTTCTTTATTAATTATCGTTTATATAAAAAGGTAAATATACATTTGCGATTTACGACTGATGGCCTATTTATCTGTACAAGCTACCCTGTTTATGTGGTTTGAGTAATGTGTGTCTGGACGGCTGTAAGTTTTCGATCTTCTTTTGGAAGAGGGTGGTGACTGGTGGGGTGTTATAGAAATGACGTATTGAAGGATATACCTTTTGAAATTACTATCAGGAGTTTTGCTTTGCCAACGATATTTAGTGAGGGTGGAGGATGGTCTCAGACGGAGCTTATTAAATATGATCTGTCTTTGTTATCAATGTATTGGTACAAGCTACTGCAGTCTGGAGATGAATAGGTTTGAGTCTCATATAAAATGTATGGGTGTATACGCTAGAAGGACATAATTCACCTTTTAATATTCTGCCTTGATGCTTTGAGAATATGATGGATTTTCAGAGGGCATCTCCACCTATTTTGACAAAAATGCAAATCTCGTTCCGCCTGGGATGGTGTAATAGATATTTATTAATCTTTTCTTTTGCGTTGTGTAAAAAAAGAGAGAGAATTTATTGAACTGGTAGACTCCTTTTTTTTTTTTATCTTTTTGTACAAGATTTCTTTCAATAATTTATCTGTCTGAAGTTTGCATTCTGGTACCAATTAATGGAAGATTATTGGGGCTGAACTATTGGTGGTTATTGCAGGCAAAAGACTTAGCAGAACCGTTTGATTATGATAGCTACAAGGAGCAGCGCAAGAAAGAACAGATGGAGAAGGCGAAAGAGGGCCGTATAACGGTTAGTAATACATAAGGATTTCACATTGTTAGAGCTTTTAGCTTAGGAGTCTGTATGTGGAGCTGGAAAGAGTTGTTGTCTGTGTCAAGTTGGTCTCAACTTTAAGCTAAGTCGACCTGTTTTTATCATCAATGATAATCGTGATCTTAAAAGAATTGAAGCCAAGCCTATCATCTGTGTGTCGGAAACCTCACCCCTAACCAGACCTGTTACATGAGTGTGTTAGTGTAACACCCCAAAGGTTATTTCGAAGTTGACATGTTTATAATGGACTCCAACCACCATACTATCAACAAGGTCTTCGACCCATTTGATTAAATGGGTAGAAATGTCTCAAAACTAACCCGTTAAATTCGTGCTCGGTTCATACTGTGTCGTGTCTACTTTTGTCTTCTCTTGCTGTATGTCGTACACTATCTCAGTTGTGTGTGTGTTGGGGGGTGGGGGCAAGTCCTAATAACTCATGAGCCGCTCTGTCAAACTTTGCTAGCACTACTCTTCGTCACGTTCTGTAGTATCAGAAAATCTGCGAGTGTTGTACCTTCTTAGTAATAGCTTGTGAAGAACTAAAGATGTAAACCTAGCTTTGCTGAGGCATATCCACGGTGCTGTGTAAATACGACCATTCCTTTGGCTGTAAACTGATATAAAAACTGCCCGATTTCATCTTTTAACAGATGAAGAGGAGGCTGCCGAAGGTCAATAGGGAAAAGGCTCGTGAGCTTCTTGAGAATGAAGAAGCTGAAAAGGAGATGAACGCTGATCCAAACAAGGCTTCGAAGAAGAAGAAGAAAGCAAGCACCAGTGACATTATGCACGATACTAGATTTGCAGAATTGTTTGAAAAACCGGTATGTTCAGCCCGTTTAGCTATTTTCACGGTTCACTGTCCATCCCCTCGCCCCTTCTCTTCATTTAGTTACTTGTGCAGAGGTGTAGGCTTGATGATGGCGGCAGCTTTCCAACTGCAATTTGTTTTACTTACTTTCTTGTCGATTTTTGTCCCAGGACTTTGAAATTGATGAGAAGTCCCAGGAATATTTGGCGTTACATCCTGTTGCATCATCGAAGAAGCTGGTGGAGGAACACTTTGAGCCTGTCATGGAGGATGAAATGCGTGGTGCTGATAGTGATGCTTCAGCTTCTTCGGATGGTGAAGACGCACCAGGAAAGATGAATAATGTCACAAGGTGAGCTTTGTTTCCTGTTAATTATTTGTTTCTTTTCTTGGATACATTGGCAAAGTACTTGAATTGTTTCGCATTTTTGAAATTTACCCGTGTATAATCATTCAGGTTGTATGAAGCAAAGGATGAAGGGCACGCACAAGCTTATCTGGAAAGTAGATCACTTGGAAATATAGACGCTGTTCCTATGGGAGAGCGGGAACAGCGGGTGGCAGCTCTTGGAGATCAACAAAATGCTTCAAATTCGCGTATTAGTGTCAAAGTAGGACCTGGTGGTTCGAGAGAGATTTCCTTCGTTTCTAGAAGTAAATCCCATTACAAGGAAGATGAAGACGATGAGGATCCACGACGTAAAAAGAGGGGAGTTCATTCACTAGGACTTAAGCCAACACATTATGAGAAAGTCAGTGGAGGCAGAGGAGGCAGAGGTGGCAGAGGTGGCAGGGGTGGTAGGGGTGGTAGAGGTGGTAGAGGTGATCGCGGGAGAGGAAGAGGAAGAGGACGAGACTGAAACTGATACTGAGTTATCCATCATGAATGATGGTTAGGGTCGCACCACTATCGATCCAACAGTTTTGGTAACATGACGATGACTGGCAGCCGTAATCTAATCCCGAGAGCGACTTCCGGTGACGGAGTTTATGTTAACTGCGAGTATCTCGATTCGGGTTATACTATTCGCGAGGGTGAAGTACAAGGGTAGAATTTTTGTTCTACATTAGTTCAATGTGATTCTTTCTTGTTGGTAAAAGTTTTTAACGTAATTTCGGGATGTAACACTCTTTTTAATTAGTCTTTTAGTTTGTATTAGTGTGTAATCTGTCGATCAAACTTAATTAAATCGAGATTTTGAGTCATCAAATATTCGGCTTTGTTTGTTTTTTTTTTTTTCTCTCCATGGAGTTAGGTCGTGCTTACATGAGTTGTTTCAAGCTCGAAGTCTCGTATTTCATATTTTACTCTATCCATCGAATTGCGTCGTGCTTACTTAAGTTGTCCAAGTAGTAACTACACCAGTAAGTATCACACTTTAGTGGAAGTTGGAGTGAGTGACTGACTAGTGCGTTTCGAATACGCTTCTCGATATATTTAAGGACCGAAACGGCGAAACGCATAGAGTTTGCACTTGATTGTTGATAGAATATTAAAAAAAAAAAAAACAAACCAAGTAAAACTTGTCTCAGCATCTACATTATTTCGGCGTATCCTGTTTAACCAAAGAATTTAATATCGCGATACGACATTAGCTTGCAAGTAATTAACGATGAAAGGCCAAATAATGTATGACCAAATTCTGCTTGATTACAATACAATCTTTGTCATTTTGACTTAATATCATATGATTTCACAATGATTGCATATGGAGTATAAACTTTGTCATTTTGACTTATGAAGTTATGAGAATTATTAAAGCCAAAATATGTCACCGATAGAATAAAGTACCGTAAATCATCAGTTTTTGCACTCAGTCAAGCTCTTTTTAGTTCCGATCATCGATTTCGTACTAGACTAACACTATTGATGCCCGTGTCCTCTCAAAACAAAACAAGAAAACACTAATAATAATATTCGATCTTAACAATAGTACACAAAACTAATATATGATAAATTATCTTATTAAGTTGAGGGTAAAAGTACTACACTTTTCTACGAGTGTAGAATTAATCTCTTTACACACCAAAAATACGTACTATCGTTTTTGCCATACGTACATATGAAGTATAGCATACTAATCTGTAGTAGGCACATCACATCGCACAAAATTTATTGAATAATACTAATATGTGGGTATTGAGAATCTTTTTGAATAATACTCCGTAATAAATAAGTAAATTAAAGTTTACACCATCACTTCTACTTGCACGAATAGTCTATCGGAAAAAATAGATTAATATTGCATTTTCTAATACTTCATAAATTATAAAGTCTCGAGCCGAGCTTAAACTAGCTCATATGTAATGGGGCACTTATAAAATGGTCCGCAGCGTTTGGGATATCTTATTCAAGAAGCCACGTTCCTTACGCGAGTCCTTTGCCGATGTGGCGTACAATTCTCGTGCATGCCGTTGCATGGCACACGTACTTCATCTATCATTCTTTATTTTTGTCAAATCTCTGATCTCTTCTTATTTTGGTTAATGGAGTAGAAAATAATTACGAATTTATGAGGAAGGTTAAATGTTTTTTTCGTTTAACTATATACTCTGAAAAATTATTAATGCTTAGTTATTAGTTTGTGGCTAGTTAATTTATCGGCTTTTACATTCTCTTGATCTTTTGTAATTCTAGTCTGAACTCTGGATCATTTGACAGATTTGTACTCCGTATTTCACAATTTAACTAGAGATGTCGGATATACGCAACGTTAAAACAAATCCTTAAAGAACCAATAATGAAATTATATCTAGAATTTTGACGATCATTAGGTGGATTAATTTTTTTACTTATCAATTAACAAGTTGAAAATTTAGTAGAATAATAGAAATCAGGTCGTGAGCTTCCTTAAGACAAGCACGAGTGTCTACACCGTTTATAACTCACATTGACACATAGATCTTGTTATAAATCTTATAATATACGGAGTATTTCTTTTTCATGACGAATTATATATCATAATAATTAAGGACCACAAGTGTAGATGATCTAATTAAGAAAAAAGCATCGTAACTAATATTTTCTAAAAACAAATGGAACACTCCACTAGATTATTATAAGGCTTAGGTGTATATATAGCCTTGGATTGATCAAATAGATACCAACCAATATTACTCGATCTCATCAATATCTCAATAATACTCATACAAATAAAAACAATTTATTTCAATTTGCATCTGAATTACCAAGAAAATTCTATAACTAAATAGTCCCAAAAATGTTGGCAATTTCTCCTTTATTCCCTAGTTTAGGATGGGAGTACCCTATGGAAATAGGGACACAAGCTATTAGTAATAATTTGGATAATTGGAATTTGGATGCTCTAATTATTCCTAAGAATAACATTTTATCATCTCTAGGTCAAGATGATCAAGTGAAGCGAAGTGATGAATCACCACAAAGTGCAAGTTCAGCGGATCATCATTTCTGTGAAACTGTGTTAACCAAGAAACGTAATCATAACGCAAGCGAGAGAGATCGTAGAAAGAAGATTAACTACTTGTATTCCACCCTACGTTCGTTGCTACCCGCAAATGAGCATACGGTATGTTCCTTCATTCAATATCGTTTTCTGTTTCAATTTTCACTTTTGAGCGTTTTTTCAATTTAACAAAAATCACAATTTAGAATCCACCGAAAAACAGGATTTGGTTCTGGTCTTAATAATAATAATAACAGCAGAATATCCTATCTAGTTTATGTTAAATTTTCTAGCTATTTAGCCAACATTTTAGAGTACAAGTAACTAAATACGGCTGCCTAATTTTTTTGCTAATAACCATCTCTTACTTTAAAAAATAAAGTCAATAAAATTGAAATTGCAATATATTCAAAAAAAAATTATTAAATTTATCTCACCGCCCTACTCCTTTTTTTTAGCTTTCATGTCATTTTCTGGCTCCACGATGAGCGTGATTTTCTTATGTCTTTCCTCCTTTTAGCTTTTTTAGCTTATAATACGACCAACTTTCTATTATAAATAACATACATGATGTCAATCTTACCACTTATATTCCTTTGATTAATTCTCATATTTTCGGTAATTAATAACTTTCGAACTTTTTAAATACGTTGCATGTCAGCAATATACGAATCATTTGCCGACGATTAATTATGACGACCTTTAGCAAGTCACCTTAGTAATTAGTATAATTACGAGGCATAGGACTATATCGTACCAATGTTGCAGTCCTTGTATATGTTATATAACATGTACATTTGATTGTTGCAGAAAAAGCTAAGTATTCCTGCCACGGTAGGCCGAGTGTTGAAGTATATACCGGAGCTGCAAAAGGAAGTGGACGTTCTAATTCAAAGAAAAGATGAGCTTTTATCCAAAATTTCGCTACTACAAGTGGCAACGAATGAGTTCACTCAAGAGGAAAAACCGAGAATAAAGGATGTTATAAAGGACAAACAATCTTGCTCCATCTCCGCAAGTAAACTCGGAGATGGAGAAATTATTGTTCAAATATCGACCGTAGACAACATATCATTGCCTGAGGTGCTTCTTGAGCTTGAGAAGGATGGGCTTGTTGTGCTTAATGTTTCATCTTTTCGATCTTTTGGGGGAAGCACTTTCTACAACATACATTTATGGGTAAGCATCTTTATTTTTTTTTTACAAAAAAAGGCTCAAAGTTTTTCTAAAATGTGTTGCCATGTACTATAGTCCAATTATTTATCGACTCAAATCAGAAATAAATCGGAAGGTACATTGAAATAATAAGTACATATGAATATATATTTCTAAATGCCGAAAGTACGTATTCGATCTAACTTTATTGTTAAAGTCCTAATCCTTAGGAGAATCAAATTATGATTAGTTGGGATAGATCCTTCTCCATCAAATCAGGACGGATATATGCATATAAAGACCAGGAAATGAAGTAAATTTGCGTAATAAGCAACCAATAATACCTAGCTAATATTGTATTAAGAAATTAGCTACTCTTTTCATGAAATAAGAGGATATACTTATATGCTAAATATCATTAGCAATGTGTCTATATATGTAATCTTCTAATGATTGAGCACTTTTTCTTTACATGAGTATTATAATTAATATTAGTCCTTATATGTGTATGTATGTTTATGTAACAGATTGAAGGAGCTAATAATAATATAAAGTGCGAGAAGTTGAATGAAGAGCTATTACTTTTGATTCAGAAGCACAATAACTTGAAGCAAAACCTGACATACTATTAGGAAAAGATGTGTATGTCTAGAGTGAAACACTATATGGACTTTAATTTAGCATAGCATAACTAAGATCGAAGTACTTCCTATATATAATCTGTATGCTTCTTTGGATTGTTTATAATAAGTTTTATTTAAACGTGATATCGAATTATAACTTAAAAGTAAACAACAAGGAAAGCGAAGGAGTATGAGTGATTCATAAGAAATAATGTGACTTGGGAAGGGTTTTTGACTTTTTGTGGCATATATACATCTTCAGATAAAGTCGTGATCGTGATGCTTTCTAGATTTATTATTCTAACTACTATATATACATACTTCCTTTCTCATAATAATCGAAGGAGTGCAATTTTTGTGTACATAGTTCAAAGGAGTACTTCTTATTAGTGTAATACTCCGTTATATACACTACTAAAGGCTTTCGACACTACTACTGGTGTAAGAGTACTTTTTCAATACTTCTTTCATATGGATGTAATTAGCTATAGCAATAATACATTGGTGGAACAATGTAATAATTTCGAAGTTTGTTTTACAAATAAGTGAACCTATATTAGGGAATAGCGTAACTCAAAGGATAGATGGTCTGAATGAAATAGATAGTGCCGTACACCAAAATGTAATATTAATGCTCCCTTAGCTTCCTCCCTGGACGGGACTTTAATTTCGTTGAAAATTGAGATTTTGAGATCGTATATACACTACAAGAAGACAGGCAAAATGCGATTAGATAGCCAAGCATATCCAAAATAAATGGATCGGAATATCACAAAGCTTCGGTATTCTGATCTGCACACATCATCCACAAATTCAATTTGATAGCCAAATTGCGTCTAATGACGAACCGTTGCTATGTCAACCTTTGCTTTGTTATAATATAATGGATTGTTTACTTTTTGAAAATACTAGTTAAGCTATATGATGAAAAATTTGGAAAACAAAGGATGAAATATAGTAGAATAATTTAGGACTAAACAAGCTAAGAACAAGGACTCTCTCATTTAATTTTCATTATCATCCAAAAAATGCGAACTACGTATACCTTATAGTATTAGACTAGTTATGTTAATCACTTGCTTGGAAATTGAGATTGTTAGTTTGATAATTATCAACTTAATTACGGATCATGTTTAGTTTAATTTGATCGAGTCAGGGTGGCCAGTAGGTCACATTTTCACTATTTTCTTTCCGTTAATCAGGATTTGCAATTGTTGCTGTTGATAAATGAGCAGATTTTGTGGACAATCTAGTCGCTAATTAGTAATTAACCTAATTCAATTCACTCCAATAGTTCAATGAATTTAGCAAGTCAAATTTTTTTAACTCACCTTCTCTTTATTAAAATTTTCTCATTTTTGCTTAGGACAAATGTCGCAGTACTTTTTAGTACGTACTACTTGTGTTTTCTTGACCCAGATCACATTTTTCAATAATTCACCTAATAATAAGGTTTTAAACGAGGAAGATTCAAGTTTAAGCCATTCAAGTTTGACTAAGAAATAAGAATAAAAACACTTTTTAGTTGTTACGTAGAGAGGACTACGGATCAAAATGAGCAAATATAGAGCCACTTTTTTCAGTGCAGTGAATTAAGATTTTTTTTCGTAGAAAATGACAGCCATTAATTAAGAAGATTGCATAGAAAAAAAAAACAAAAAGGGCCGTCATTCAAACTCGAAAAACAGGAATGAGGATTCTCTATCCCACTTTGTGTACCACTCTATGTACCCCTCTAATTACAACCTTGCGAACCCATTTTCCAACATTAAAAAAAACTATCTAAGCTTATAATTTAATTGATTTTAAGGATTTGATTGGAGGGGTACATGGGGTGGGATACAAGAATGGGACTGAGGATCTCCACTCGAAAAAAAGGTGACAAACAAAAATGACACGAATAGTAAATAGTAAATGTATCTAGAAACAAAGATTAGAAGAACAAAGATTAGAAGAACATGATAACGTAAGAATTTTATCCCCAAGAAAAGTAGATTACATGAATTTAGTCAAAATTGTTATTATGGAAGTGTAACGTTATATTAACATAATCATCACACATTTTCCAATTATAGCAGCCCTGACCCTTTTGGTCTAGGTACTAATGAAGACACTTTTATGGTTTGTGGCTATGAGGTGGCTCATGTCAAATCTCAAATTTGGAATTTTTCGTTTTCCGATTGAAAATGTTTTCGAATCCAAGATAAGTTCAAATAAATTGTACTTTATACTATGAATTACTTACTCGATCTTGCTAATCAAATTGTTTAAAAAAGTGAAAATTCCGAAACTTTTGTAGACGAACATTCATGGATTATGCTGAATTATTGATAGGTTGTCTTTAAATATTAAGATTCTGACTGTTTCTAAAATTATAGTAATACAACAGTTGAGAAAAAAAAAGATGATCAAAATAGTGTGTATTGCTTAACCAAATCAGTAAGATGTGGATTATCACGCACTAATCAACAACAATACACAAAAAGGGAATATTTTTGAAAGAAATTAAAACACATGAAGATGATACCTTGTGTTTCCATTAGTGGGATAAAAAGAAGTTGAGCCCTTTAAACTATGGGAGACATAATAAACCGAGCTAGCTTACAAAGGTTAAAATGTCATTAATTATCTTTCCTAACATATTTTTATTCAATTAATGAAGTAAAAAACACTTGCATAATAATGTTCTATGTTTTTAATTAGTTTTGATGGAGTAAATGTATTTCTAATCGCAAATTATAAAATGTTTTTTTTTTTTTTTTGAAATGAGCAAATTATAAAATGTTACTCTAACATAAAGTGTACCATTGTAGATATACAATTAATTAACATCGATCGGTTAAAAATTAGGGCGATGATTTTGCCATGACAGAAATTATTACTGTCAAGACAGATTCATTGAATCCGATCTATATAATGAAGATATTTGCCTTGTAAGATACTGATTTGCCTTGACAAAATCATCACCAAAAAATTAAACCATATTCGAATATATGTATAGCTGACATTATTATATAGTACGATGAACCAACCGTCCATAAGTCAATAATCAAAACCCATAACTTGATACACATGCATTATAGGTTACTTTGTATCAAGACATATTATACTTAATGATAAAGACAACAAATAAAGTAAAAAATAAAAACCCTTAGCTTGAAGAAAAAATTGACTAGTTACTCGACATTGCACCACAATATCCCCATGATTTCCTCCATCTTTATTCTATATGGACCCCCTTTTTGTCTCCTCTAATCTATACTATTACTCCCATATATATAATCTCATTTCTTCTACAAATTTTAACTTGTTACTCAAAAACCTCCATTCATATACCAAAACCTTCCTACATTATAGATAATCAAACTATATATGATAATTTATACAATGACGACGATGATTTGATACCGGGACAACTGTTAGGATTATTCGACCCTAGTTCGAGAGTATTATATATATCGAGGAAACGAGAATATATATATATATATGGGAGTAGTGCAAAGTCGTATAAAGATGATCATGTGCAATATATTTGGTAAAAGTGGTTATGGTGGTTCGATATCGGCCATGTTCATAGTCACGATGTTTTTGCTAGTGTTGCCACAAGTATTGCCACCAACGTTGCCGCCACCGCCGTCGTTGCTGCTCTTTGTTCCGGTGATAATAATGCTGTTTTTGTTGCATTTAGCGTTTTGGATTCCGCCTAAAGTTCCTGTGAGCGCTGCTGATTAATTAGTCATTACGTACGATGCCTGCGTAATTGAGCGGCTAATTTAAGTGTCTATATGCAGTGTATGTACTGTTGGTACGTCTTTATTATTTCATTTATTAGCTCCAAGGTTACATAATAATCATATTAAGTAAGAAAATTTGTAGGAGTTTTTTTACAAATTTATTAGAATTATCATTAGTAGTGAAACACAAAGGGGATAAACCTTTAACATTATCGATCGATCATACTATACGTAATACTTTCGTCCATTTATTATTTGATTAATGTTATGTACTCCCTCTGTTCCGATGAGATCTTGGACTTTTCCTTTTCGGTTGTTTCGGTGAGATCTTGGCCTTTCCTCTTTTGGTGGGTTTTGGGTTAAGGAGATTACTATATTGCCCTCACTA
>JBBYHQ010307481.1:0-17932 GCA_038382645.1 Spergularia azorica | reverse complement strand
TTACTAAATATATTCTCTCTCTATTACTCTAACTATCACTAATTAACTAATTAAACTGCAGATCAATACTTAATCGTTATGAATCACAAAATAATTGAGCCACTATGGGACCATTTACTGTCATCTATTTGTATATTCACTCTCCAGAAGTTGAACGACTATTGAGCATTTATCCAAATTCGGGAGTGATTATAAATCCTCACATCTTGTACAGCCCACTGTCAACCTAAAGTTTCTTTGATCATATTAAGATCTAGATTATCACATACAAAAAACAAGATGATAAATAACAACATTATTATAGTTTTTTTGTTGCTTGGCGAACCCCAAATCATAAACCCTAGTTAAAACAACCCAAATTTCAAAAACTCTATTAATTGAAAAAATACCTATAAAAATATATTTATAATCAGAATTATAATAAAAAAATACCCAAATTCCTAAAAGTATATATCAATCAGAATCACAAATCGAAATCTAGAGAATAAAAGAAAAACGAAGTACCTACATTAATCAGAGCTCTTCTTGTCTTCCATGGGGATTGAGAAATTGAGAATATGAAGATGAATCGTTTCCATCAGCTGATGAGAAGGTGGGGATCAGAGAAGAGGAGAGACGAGGAGCGAACGGATGAGAGAGAAGGAGCTTGAGGAGAGTGAAAATGAATTGGGGATTTGGGGGGCAAAGCTTTGGTGGAGAACTGGAGACTCGTTCCTTTTTTCTTTATTTGCATACAAGCCCTTCCTCCCTTCATTTGCAGTTTCGCCTTGTTTTTGCTCCGGTACCCCTGAGGTCGTTTGTCCTATGCGTGCTGTATGGGAGTAGAGCGCAGCACAGTGCTGCCTCTATCACTCCTCGGAAGATGTGTTCTTCCTCACTTGATACGATGTGTGGGGGTAGCACACTTAGAGAGATCACCTAGTTGAATGTCGAACATATGTAGTGCGTGGATGATTTCCTCTTATATATGGCAAATGAGACCGAGTCTATTTGCACGACCTATCCTATGGGAGCCATAATGATTACTCCCTACAGCATTCAACGAAATCCAGGTACGACGCTAGGTCTCGTCAAAATTGAGTCAAATGACACTCTTGAGATAGTCACGTGACCGCGGTATAACACGTTCGTTGTAGAATGGATAGTTGTATATTGAGTGGTGCTTTCACATCACCTCATTGGTTCAAAAACTTAAGTTTACCATTTGAGGCATGACTGCGGAGCCTAGTTGCACTGTGTGTTGATTTCAATCGCAAGACATCAGCACATGTGCTAGAAATTCTTCGTATGTACCTTATCTATGCTCATTTGTACTAGTTGACGCTTGTGGATTAGTGGGGGATTGTTGGAATTGGGTAATCAACAAGCCATGTATTAAGGGAAGCAAGGAGGATCCCTAGTGCATAGGCGGATCGCGGGACAAGCGAAGGAGAAAAACAAGCCGGGACATAAGCCACGCGGCGGACCGCGGGTCCTAGCTGGCAGAACGCAGTCGTGCTGCTGGCGGACCGCCGATTCATGACGGTTGTTGGCTCGAGTTTTCGGAAACTCTTTTTCGTCTGGTTTTTCCTTTTGGGACTATATATATAGTCCTTGACTCTCATACCCAATACACAGAAAATAATGAAAGTCCCATAAAGTCCCAAGGTGTTAAAGAAGATCTCGTTGATCATAGATCGCACGTGCATGGCTTGTTATACCAACCGATTTTTCTTCAGTGCAGAGGAATGTTGGTGTTGTGTAACCTGGAGGAGGACCGCCATGAGGAGCTTGCACTGTGGCTCGACGTAATCGTCTTTAAGTATAGAGGCCTTAAACCTTGGCACAACAATTCCGCAATTTGATCCGATCGTCAAATAAGCTAGATTAACTCTTTTATTTCCAACAGATTCTCGATTGACTTTGTTTGCAACTTTCGATTATTCCTGTACCTTCTAGGCTTTGATTTTGGCTTTCGAAAGATTGATGTTGTAGGACTCAAGATTCTCTGAACAGGATGTACTAGGAAGGTTGTATGATCATTAATGGCGTGGGGGAGCCTGCCCCATTTTCTGAGTTAGTATAAATAGAGTTTAGTCTGTTGAAGTGTCATGAAAGATAGGTTGACCAGGTGGTCATAAGGTTAAATTCTTTGGACTATGCTTGGGTCAGTTGGTTGTATGTTGGTCAGTTGCATCAGGATAGTGATCATGACATCCTAATTCATACTGATGTGTGCTTGGAAAACCCCTAGTAATGGTGTCTCGGCCTGGGTGGGTGTATCTCTGTCCTCTGGTCAGATCAAAAGATCGGCCTCGGACTTTGTTCGCTAGAATGTGTTCAAAGTTAGTAAGAGACCCTTATCTATCAGGCTTACTCTTTAGCCGTCGGCTGTAGGAAACGGAAGGAAGAGGTGAGCTATGTTTGTATGCTACAACGATGTTCTGGTCGCTATTCAATGTCCACATCACACGACTATATATTAACAAAATCTGCAAAATAAACCCATACAATTGAAGCTAAGAAGTAAGAATATCCATAGGCATATAACGTATATTCCACCCCTTTGTTTTCATATTCACTCATTCCTGTGATCCATTCTGCAGAAAGTTGGAATTTTACAGCACAAAAGGCCAAGCTCTAGATATTTTCGTATAAAAAGCCCTGTAGTTTGCAATTCCACCCGATTTAATGTAAGTAACCAAGACATACCAATCGAATCGAACAATGTTTTCGCAAATTTGTTATTTTTATACATAAGCCTCGACCAGTTTAACTAGAGGAGTCGCCCACAATGGCATTGCGAAGAACCTCCAGCCTATGAAAACCAACAGAGTATATGATGCACAGAAACAGAGCAAGAAGGCCAATGATGATGGTTTTCACTACCCTATTATACTTCACAAATTCAAATTCATCGGCATGAAAAGCAGGATGTGGAGGAGAAATATCTTCGGTCAAATGTTCGGTACTTGGTCCAAACTGCGGAGGCTGGATATCTTCTGCCACACGATCAACACCAGGTTCAACAGCGGTGTTTTTTTCACTGGTCACCTTTCTGCATTTTGTGCATAAGCAACTACCACCAACTAAACAAGGGAGTGTCTGGAGCTGCTCCAACAGAGCCTGTCGGTAATCTCGTCCTAAAATCCGAAGTTTTCTCCTTGTACCAGGTCTGAGCACCTGTTTAGAGCACAGACAAAAGCCCCGTTGTTAAAAAGGAGATACAAGGCTCCTTACAAAAGCGCAATTGACTTAAGTTCCTGCAGAAAAGACCATGCACTCCTGCCGACACTAACTAGCACAAGGTAATTGAAACTATGACCAATGTTTAGCTCACTATTCAAGTGTAGTCCCCAATTTTATGATCCTTCCCTTTGATGGAAAATAGTACTATCTTGAAGCAAGTTCAACCAAATATTAGAAACAATATTTTTTCAAAGAAAAATATCATAAAACATTGGATTGCAAATCAAATATAGCTCAATTCTCAAACTCCATAGATTCACAATATTATAAACTTATGGTACCACTTCTGCAGGCTGTACAGCAAAGACTGTAATAGTATAGTAGGACTCAGGCTAAATGCTTCAATCACATCCTAAGTTGTCGTTACAAAAGACAAGGTAGAAAGCAGTGCAGGCATTTAAAATTTATTATTTCTTTCTCTACTATGAGAAGCCCAGAACTCGAATCTACTGCTTCACCCTAGCAGATAGCACAGACACCAACAAAATGAAGCAAAAGAGACTCGAGAGCTATTTTTCCAGAAGATTATCTGGCCACCAGGACGAGAAATTTAAAGATGAGCAAATCTAGTGCATTTTTGTCACAAATGATTAGATATTAGAACATATACATACAGGCAACTTCATCTGAAGAAAGACCATAATACACTGCAACCTTGCTAAATAATGTTAACAACCTGAACAAGATGAAAAAGGATAACCTTAAGGAGAGTTTGCATGACCACCCCAGCTATTGAAGGCAAACGTATAACATATAATGCAGCAAGCCGATTTGGATAATGATCTTGCAATAGGATGGCACAAGATCTCATCATATGGAAAGGGAAACGGAAAGGAGTTAACCCCTCACAATCCATTAACACGGTGACTAGGGGATCTTCTGAAGGGGCCAAGTGAAGAATACCATGCTCTATCTGGGAAACTGTTCATAAAAACAAAAACTATAAGCATTCAGATTTCTTCTGCCAATAACTAAAGTACACGAAAGAAGCAACGTATTTTCGCTTTGTCAAAAAAAAAAGGGTAAAAACAATGAAGAAGTGAGCTACAAGAAGCTATCGAAAAGCACAAGATCAAACATCAGTTAAAAATGGGCAAAACAATTGCATACCACTCCCATCATTTGCATTTGGTTCCGGTATGTGGAAAGGTTTGCATATGGAATCAGCTATAGGTTGCTTGCAGTTCAATGAAACAACTTTAGAGATTACTTTCGTGATAACTGCACAGCTTTCTCTTAATTTTAACTCCCAGAAAACGGACATCCTTAGCCGCGCCTCTCCTTATCACATATTCAGCTCTACATTCACTTGTGCTTACTAAATGCAATAAATTTTTAGGCACTTCTTGAGTATACCAACTCCTAGAAATCCATGCCATATAGTCCCTACATATCCTTTGAGTCTTAGATTCATACTTTCAAAATTTTCAAGATTTGGTCCATTTTCAAATCAGTTGCAATCCTTTCTGTACGTGGAACGGATTCACAATGGAAAACCGGAATAGGTTGATGGCAGTACGATGAGATAATGTATTGGGTATAATTGATGGTAATTGCACAGCTTTAGTTCTCACAAGTCTTCAGCACTCTATTCATTCTTGACTGTTGAATATGAGAATACCAATGCCTGAAGCTGACGCATATGGCTCAATCAATGTTTTAGTCTTTGAGTGAGGGGTCACTAAGTTCCACCAACTTCAATACTTGATTTTCAGGTCTATCCTATTCTCTTTACAAAACTAGGACCTAAAGCTGCTTCATTACAAACTTAAGGGCAAGATTTGGAACAGAAATCAAGCACTTTTATCTGAAAAATTAGCACACACGCATAGAATAGAGGAACAAGAGAATGATTGTAAAGTGGTTCAGCACAAGTCTGCTGCACTACACAACTCCACCATACATTAGTCTCAGAAGTACAAGTTGAAGGGCAGAACTTGACAACATGGTACGTCGGACCAATCTCAGAACCCAAGTGCACCTCACACTTTTCTCAATTAAAACACAAAGCAAAGTTTTCTTTATATAGGGAATCTACTACAGTGAACTTGGTACAAGAAAAAAACATTCTCGGTATACATGTATTCCATGAATCAACTCCAAGAGACATGCACCACCTAGATGTATGCATATCAACCTCGATGCATAACCCTAACATATTCACAAATGTATGAGATCAGATGTAATACATCTCTCCTTTTTATTTATTTTATTTAAGTATTATCAAGGAATTCAATGAGTTCCCAACAAGGTTTTGCTGGTTCACAAACTAAAATTACACCATTTAAGAGTCCTTATGTTTCATATTCAAAGTATCATTAAGTTCTCAAGCAGGAAAAACCACCCAACCACAAGCCTATCCTGAACACTGACAAAGGCTGGGATGACAGGTATACCCACAAAATAAACAAAAGAGATCCCACCAAAGTGAAAACATCCGGGAAGAATTCTAAAGGAAACACCATTTTAAACAATAGTTCCAGAAATGTGGTAATGTATAGCACATGACACTGCAGAACTTCTGCACAACTCGAGTAGGCACATGAGCTATATCCCATAATGAAAAGACCCCAAACTAATCACACTTAAGAACATATTTATTAGTGATCCAATGCTTCTAGGATAGTACACTCTATGGGACAAGAAATTCATCTTAGTTAATACACCAAAATCCTCTTGAAGGCAAAACCTAAATAATTAAGACTGAAGGTTACATGGATAAAAAGGTGACCAAGTCCTTCAAAGCTATGTTACTCAGACTTGTCCATTTCCCTTGCAGATCTTTGTCGCTGTGTCTGATCAACATGACACGACACTACGGCATTTCAGTTTAAGCCAAAATCTACAAAACAATATCATGAAATAGGCCCAACTCTCTGACACCACTTCTAGTCAAGTCTGATTAGCTCAGCTTGAAATGGTCATTAATTTTTCAGCTAACACAACAATTACAACAACAAAAAGCTTAACGATCTTACCAACAACTTCAGGTAAACGAGATCTCTGATCAGAAATTAGGTTGGAGCATGCAGGTGCTACTCGAATTATTAAGCAAGGATACCCCTTGGAGTCATATCCATGCCAAAAAACTGTCTCTGACCAGTCTTCAAGCTCTTTGATCGATAAAAATCTAAAATTTTGCCTCCATTTAATGGTTTTCTTGACGGAAGTTAACAACCGTGAATAATCACCACTGGCAGAAGAATAAAATCTACGCAGCTCATCTTCAGTAATCCTGCCAAAAAGACAAGTCAACTTCTGTGGAGCAATAGGAAAAAAATTATTGCAATGATTTCACAAGCAATTTTATGCTGTCTATATGTTATCTCAGTATGGTAAAATACTTTTGACGCATTATGGTAAAGGCCTAAAGAGTCCATATGGGAAGTCAGGGCCAAACAACAAGACCCTTGAATTTCGAAAAAAAATCTCAGAGTCAGAGATGATCTGATCCCCAAAGCAAGCTCAGTTTCAGAAGCCAGTTCCATTTTACAAAGCTGGAGCCCCAGCTATAGAAATGCTAAGGATTATGATTTCTGCGGAAAAGGAGGCAGACCGACAAGTCTTTCTATAATTTAAGAGAGACTATCCATGCCAAGACACAGCATCATAGCATGGTTTGCCTACAATAATAAGCTTGCCACCCTTGATAAGCTTCAAGACAGATGCTTTGCACTTGCTAACAGATGTGGTCTACGTTTTTTCTTTTTCTTTTTGGTACATAGGAGCAGCCAATGGGGGTGGGGATATGAGGTCGGGCTGGGTCGGAGAGTCGGACCTGGGCCATTTGAGCTCTACCCCCAGGCAGTTATGTTTCCTAACCACTAGGCCAACCTTGATCCTCAAAGCCTTTTATGCAGCGTATATGGAGGAGTATTATTCAGCGGCTGGGGTTCACAAGGTGGCCGAGAAATCTAAATGGTGAGTTGACTAGTTAAGTAGATTGAGGAGAGCTAAACAGCCTTTCTACAGGCTTTGCAGGGCTGCTTTGAACAGTAGTCTATATTATGGCTGGCAGCAGCGTAACAGAAGGATCTTTGCAGGCCATTTTAACACTACTGATGTTATATGTAAGCAAATCCAAATTCAGCTTGGCTAGTAGGCTCCTTAGATTTTGCCCAGGACAAGCCATAGGTATTTTGGATAGGCTAGGCTAGTCCTTTGCTTCAGACACTCAAATTGAGGATTGTGTGTGTTCTATTTCATCATAGTGGATGAATATGCATATAAACTTTCTTTAAGAAGGTAAAAAAAAGGAAGAAGAAAGAGAGGGGGGCGAGATGTGATTTGGTGGGAGTTGTTACCCGCAAAAAGTGATAAGACAATGGTACTACACAGAAGCCGACCCAGCAGCGTGTTTATGCACAGCACATGCATGTGCATAAACTCTCTACAAAAACAAGGTATAAAGATAATGCTTAAAAAGTACAGTAATATGTAATGCTTCTGCAGCAGAGTTAGTCCTTCCAATTCAGAGTTCAAATCCCAACAGTACAATATTTAAGCTTTTATTTTTATGTTTTGACTATCTTCTCTCGTTTGGGGAGGGGGGGGGGATTCTGCCATTTTCTCCCTTCTTCCATGATAATGCATACCTTGATTATCTTCCCAGAAAACCAGTCCACCACTGGGGATACAGAGGAAGAAATGAAAATACCATGTGACATGTTCATATTCATTGTGAGAAGTTTTGCATTGATAGTGTATAGAAACTTTTTGTCAGAATATGGATTTGTAAGTGGTCATTTCCATTTCCAATGAAGCCAAAGACTCGCTACTTTTTGGTTTTGGAATATAATGGAATAAAGCAAAATAGCTCACAAATTTTTCTGTGTTTCTGTAAAGTGGAATAAGCAGTCGAATCCATGCGATTCTCGATGCAATTTTCATTATGGGTCATCTGTAAGTCGCCTCTATGTTTTCTACATAGGCTGGAGCATTAAAGGTGAAATAATGTTGTTATTGTAGTCTAAATGGGGGTCAATACTCAATTCTTCCAAAGACTTATAACTTCAGTGGGAACACTCCGATTCTTTTCTTTCTATATAGCCCACATACAAAAGTAGGTATTAGCTTTGAACAACTACTTCAGAAGCACCTTCATCCTCATGGGCACAAAGTAAACAGGGTTACAGTGAGAAGAAATGAATCACCTAAATACTGCACAAAAATTTCATAGCATGGAATGCATAGTGTCATAGTCTCATAGATATATCAGAGCCAGCAAGAAATAATGCTTTGAACTATATAAACAATACGCTCAGCAACTTACATTATAATACAGGATTACAAGAGTCAAGTGCTGATCTTAAGCATCATATACAAATACAAAGTAATACACAAGTACCTGTCTGGTATGACTATGCCCTCCTTTTCTAGCTCAGAAATAAGTTGCAACATCCAATCCTCCGGAGCTTGACTCGGTGTAACACTTTCCCCAGATCTTGCAAACAAAATCGTACAGCTCTCAGTATACCTCTGAACACAATCAAACCCAGAGACTATCCCTATGGCGAAGAATAGAGAAATAAAAGAATGACACACCCATATTTACTTTTGTTAACCAAAGAAAGAATTAGTTGATTTGCATGCCTCATAAAAAGTGAAAGAATTTTACTCAAATCAAGAGTTCTAAAAGTTGATTGCTCGATCTGGATATATCTTATTTTCAAAACCTAAAAATAAAAATAAAGCATTCTACAATTGTTTAATTTAACTCGCTTGGCAACACATTGTTACTAATGGCAGGTCTAATTCGATTGCAACAAACAGATAAATTAAAACAGTAAAACAGATCAAAACAAGATTTCTCATCACTTCAGAGGTTGATAAAATTCATCTTAGAGAAGACAGCTTTAAAGAATAAGGAGCGGCTATTGGCATTCCATTAACTTTCCAGCACTCTCACTCATATTGTTTTATCTCAAAGGGAAATGGTTTAGTGGACGTGCAAGAGAACTTTAGTGAAGTGCCACTAAGCCAAACAATATTTGAGTTAAGTATTCTGATAATTTGATGTAAGCATCATTTAACATCATTGCTAGGGAGCTTGCAATGTTTCTTACCTTGAATTTAAAGCCACATCACCCAGTGAATCAGATGCTGAACTTCCAGAAGTATCTTCAACATTAGCTGAGCCTTCAGCAAGTGTAGCGATGGAAAGAACGAGAAGTGGTCTAGACAGCGCCTACATTAAGACATGAGTAACATATGAATTAAAATCTAACTTGCACTTATAAATGACGAATATGATGATCAGAAAAATCACTTTAAGACAGTGCTTAAAAGCTCCAATATTCTAGGAGGTATAAATACAGAATTCAGCTAGAGCATGATTTCTCATTACTACCTTCTTGAAAGCACAACTAAAGGAAATTGGCTCTCTCAAAGATAAGACAGAAGCATTGACAAGATTCTTTTGGAATTCCAATTTAAATCAATGGAGTTGAAAACAAAACTCCATTTTTAATGTGCTCTTATCTCAAGTGGACAAAATGCTTGTTTGTCTTTTTCCATTTTTTGTGGTAGAATTTCTTATGAACTCATTGTCTTAAATTAAGAATATTAGTTCCCTGATAGGTCAATTCCCTTGGCTATCAGTATAATGTCAGAAAAATATTGTTCAGAGCTATGTGGATACCAATATGCTCGATTGTGTACTCATCGACTGTTCCTTTCAGAATGCTAACATGGAGGTGCATATACGTAGCTCCTCTCTTTTGGAAATGCTATGTATCTGCTGATTTAAAAATTGGAGTTGATCAATCATGCAAGGGCAGGCCACTGATCAAATCTTAAGCCTGAATCTTTTGTCCAGGAATTTTCATCAACCATCTTAATTATACCATGGCAAAACGTTACTCTGTTGCTCTCATTGCAAATTCAAGCAATCAAGAAGTGCACATCAAGAAGATATGTAGAGTTCACATAGATGATGATGTCAAGACATAATGTACAGTAAAATGAACAAGCTACACACAGCCCTTACAAGGTAATCGGCCTACCTGCGCGAACTTTAGGAAACCTTTAAAAAGTCCCCACTTGCCAATCCACTTAAGAGGGGGCATGCAAGCAAATTGTAAGGCTTGAACGCTTCGCCACAAGAAGGGGCAGTGAACCTTTGAAAACCTTCGGACTGCCTCTAGTGCTGCTAACTTTAAGAGGAACAGCCCGATATCAGAGAACGTTCCCACGCCCGGTATATTTCGGTTCATATTACCTATATGTTTCAAAGCCTTCTGAGAACAGTGTTTTGGTATAGAAGAGATTAACCATTGCTTAGGTTGTCTACTCTGACAAACTAAGTTATGCTTCAGCTCCTTCCTACTATCAGCAATATGCAATGAATCTGCCATCAGTTCAACTTCCAAATGCCAACCACTTTCTCGAACACGTCAGAAGCTCAAATCCAAGTTTAAATAGGGATAGAGCCTAGAGAGCTCATCCACTCATAGTCATGAGTAAATCATAGCAAATGTGTATATGTAACATGCTCAGAAAGTAAGTCAAATCTTGATTGTAATCTCAACCCAGCAACTGATGCAATTCGAATTATTCAGCTCCAACTGCAGAATTGAGAAGAATTAGCAAGAACTCGTGCTAAATTTCACAAGCAATGACTAAAAGCACCACATAATATAACATGGAGTCATGGTAACGTAACCCACGAACCCCAGTTATTACACTAAAGTTCTTAAAAAAACGTCCAAGTTACATAAAGATGATTAAGCAGGCAAGTCATGCAAACTGCAATTAAAAAATAAAATAAGAACAAAAAAATAACAACTCCCACTTCAGATAAAAATTCAACTTATTCGGTTATTTGATAGCTTTGTATGACCTAGACTTACGATTGAAAACCAGATCCCCCTCCTCAAGTGTTAAGAGTAACATAGCTGGTTTTCTGTGTAATCCTAAGATGTTATACTGATGATGGTCCAAAGCGAGCCCACTGTACTACATGTCCCAGTTTCCTGGTAAATAGATTTTATGAAACCAAGAAGAACATACAAGGCTTGTTCATAGGACATATAAACAAACGGCATACCGCATATGTATAGCTCTATAATCAACTATAGGAATAGAAATATAACTCCAACCAAGTTGCACGAAGAGGGATGTTGGGTGGTAAATTGTTAAGCTAGCATACATATTAGGGATTTCCACCTCAGTCTTGCCAAGTCAAGCAGTAAAGTTCTTAAGAACGCTCTCATTCCAACCATAACACACATTATTTCTTGGTTATACAAACATCGCACAAGATTGAGAAGGGAGATTAAGTGAATTTTATACATAAAAACTGAAAGACTACTCAGCCCAAACAAGCACCAAAAAACCCGCAAGAAAGCTGAACAGTTCACAAAATCGACCCCTAACAAATATAGTTGACATTTTCATCTGAACTGAAATCCCCTCTTAATCCCCACGCAACACCACATATACCCTAAACCTCACCCCGAGCTCATTGAAACGAACAACGTTTCTTTCATCTTGAAGGTGAAGCCACAATTACTCTTTACCCAGCCCTCTTTAGAAAAGCTAGTCACTAGGTTTTGCTTAAACCTCTCCAAACTCCACCAACACCCGTGCCCCATATCGTTTTTATCAATTATATCGTATCAGCTACCCAAACCTCCTTCAGCAGTTCAGAACACATTTGCAAAACCGCGCTCACCTACCGCCATAAACACCTAACTCTGAGTACCAAACCCTAACACCAGCCAACTGCTACTCAAATAATTATTCCTCCGTTTCGAAGACCGGTACCAAACTACTAATTGTCATTGTTACGCAACATCCCATAATTCACATAATTCAAACTGTTCTCAACAATGTACCCCCAATTTCTAAAAACAACCCAAAAAACCACTCAATTTCCATAATATTAAGCTTCTACTAACCAAAATTCCCGCTTTTTTCAAGCAAAAATTAACAAATTAACCCAAATATGATCAAAGGTCAATTATTAAACCTAACTTTTCATACAAAATTGACATTAATGCAAAAAAAGAGATGAAATTGAACAAAATAATAATGTCGAATAAAGTAAAAATTCAGGAATTAAACGAAATTGAAAGCAAAAAAAAGGAATCATGAAACAATAATAAGTGAAAAAAAAAAAGAATTAGAGAAAATATGTACCTGAGTAAAAGTTGCTGGGAAAAATTATGAAGAGATAATCTGCGGATTATGAGCAAAAAAGTGTTCGAGGGTTTTTCCTTTTTGTTTTTTTTTTGGTTCGTCGCGTTTATTTCGTTGGAAGGTGCGAGTGTTTGTCCGATTGTCTGCGTGTTGAAAAAAGGGAGAGAGAAAAACCAGGAAAAGTTCAGAAGCTTGGCCTTGGAAGGAGGAGAAAGGGCACGCAAGTCATTTGACTATTTGAGATGGCACCCTATTTGCCAACAAGGCTTGAGCCGGAGGTGACCAAATGGCCCAAGCCCGTCGATCCGATCTGACCATTGAAAAGTCGATAGGTTGACTCGAAAGTGTTTGTTGGTACAATAGGTTGGGCTCGGGCTAGGTCTAAGCTTTCACCTCGGCCATACCTAAACCTGTAAGATTCTGACCCGACCCGATAAACCGCCCGATACCCGACCCGAAAATAACCCGGAAAACCCGGACTTTTTCAACCCGAACCCGAAAAGCACCCGAAACCCGAAATGACCCGAAATGTCAGGGTCAGTGACAAGACCCGACCCGAGTGGGTCAACCCGTTAGGTCAAACATATTTAGTAAAAAAATATTATAATAATAAAAAAATGATATAAAACAATTAATATTAATAAAATTTTAATTAAAATTTTCTTTTAAGACATATAAAGCATACATATAATGCAATCATTATTATATAATATAATATACTAGTATAAAATAATTGGAAAATAAGAATAAAATAATATTTTACCGATAAAAAAGGCGTGAATATGTATTTTCGACCCGCTGGTCTACCCGTAACCCGACCCGAACCCGAATTGACCCGAACTCGTATTGACCCGACCCGTATTGACCCTAACCCGAAATACACCCGACCCGTATTCTACCCGAACCCGAATCTACCCGAAACCCGCCCGCCCGACCCGTTTTACTGGTCTAGCCATACCCGTAGTGGTATATCTTTCGTAAAAAAAAACAAAACTTGGATATGTTAACAGATAGTATTCATCTACGACTTTGATATTCTTGGGCAGTGGATACATTTTCTTTGTGATTGAACCTTTTTATTTCGATTTTTCATGTTTAATAAAGTTGTTGAAAAAGTTTACAAACATGAATACTTATTTTCAAGTTTCAAGTATGTGGTTAGTTTACACGGAGTACCAATTACCGTTGCTTGAAAGATCATTGGATGTGTTTTGCTCTTTGTTGGTAAAACTAAATTGGAAACGATCACAGATTTTATTAAGGTATCCAATTGGCGCCCACCAACACACTCCACCACTTAATATCGAGAAAAATTATCAAGATGGATTGAAAAACATAGGAATGGTCGAATGGATACGAACATCAATGAAGAAGCAATAAAAAGCGTGAATAGAAAGTTACATTCACCAATTCCATCTCTCTCTCTCTCTATCAGCTCTGCTTGTTGCAAGTTTATTGGTGTACGAAATTTGTGGCTTCAAGAGAAGATATTATATACCCCTATACAAACATGAAACATGTTTTTGGATGTTTAGATGAAAGAGACATGAAAATTTGAAAAGCATGTCTGCCATATGGCTCAATGCTTTGCAAAAAAGACCCAAGGTCTTCAAATGAGAAAATTCAAAATGTAAGATTAGACACTTATAAAAATCATGCGACTAACCAAAGAAAGTTCAGTTCACATCAACCCTTCATAGCCTTATCGATCGCCTTACACACCTTAACGGCTTAACCCTCCGCTTCACATAGAGAAGGGGAAGAAAAAAAAAATTATTGATGTCTCTCTCTAGCCTAAACTAACCTATGTATTCCGAGCACAATAAAATACTAGTAAGTAGTAAAATTAGATATATTATAAGGACAATATTTATAATTAATTAATAGATACTAAAAAGAATTGTAAGAAACTCAAATATGAAAGCGAGAACCGTTGATCAAGAAACAGGCAACCCGAAAGCCAGACATCAAAGAAGCTAAGCCTAGAAAGAGAAAACCAGCAAATCCCAAGGCAATTGATATATCTGATTGTACACAAAATGCACTGGTGCTACTACATGTGTCGGCACCCTTCAACGTCTTCAACAATGCTGATCCAGCCGAGTTAGCTGATAATAACAAATACGCGAATACCTGCGAGCAGAGTGAACATCATCTTGTTTAAAAACTTGAAAACCACCACATATTCAATTACCAAAATCTGTAAAGTCCAAATTCACGTCTTCGCCAAAATTATTTTCATGCCCCTGTTATAAGAGGTCGATAAGAGAAAAAAGAGCAACCTGACAAACGATATGTTCATATAAGGAAGAAAACCTCAATTAATGATGGGTCTAGAAATGCTTAGAAGGAGAAAGAACTGTTTTGTTCAACTACAGCCTGCTCAGTTGAGTTATTTTACAAACTGAACTGAACTATCTGAACTGAAATCAAATACATCGATTGACATCTAAACCTATATGTCAGCATCAAAACCATATAAACTGGGATCTTTCTTCTAGCCCATAAATCGACATATATCAATCTGATAGTGAATTTTTTTTTATTTTAGAAAAAAGAACCAACATGAATAAATAAAAGTAAACACAAAGGAGAATTATCAAAGATTCTCATGTAAAGAAAGGAAGGCCAAGTAATACTCCACCTACTGATTCTTCTTTCTTTAGTAATCAAGTTATCAAACTAGGTCAACCACTAGTTTCTGACCTCTACACCACTTATAAAGAAGCATATAAAACAAGCAAAAATGACCTCTACAGTGCTATGAATCTATGATCATACAGAACTATAGAGCTAATAATCATAATCAAATGAAACATGATGTGTTTACCATAAAAGGCTAAGTTAGGAAAGTAATCCATAGTTTCATACATAATCTATTCCAACTGTATACATGATCAACCATCACTCTTCCCATTCTGTTATATCTTATTTTAAAATATAGCAAGGCACAACAGCTCATGCGTGGTAGATACTCTATTGTAAAATATTCTTTTAGTCAAAATTGAAGGTAGTAAAAGCATAGAACATTTCAGTTATGTTTTCTCAACGGGGAAGAACATCAGAGTAGAGTGTGAAAGGTGAATGTCTCTACATGTAAAAACAATCAGTACAAACCAAAACATTAACATTGTAGTTAGCTGCCCAACTAGAATCCTTAGGAGGTTCTGGAAAATACGTTCTTGTAAGTTATAAATTACGAGTTGCAGTATGATCGTTTGAACTCTGCAACATTTCCTACATAATCTAACGGACTACACAGTTTTTTAGGCATCTATCTGCAGATGGGCTGTCTTATTTCGTTTTTTAAAAAAATAAAAAGACCTCAAGTCTTTGCCTTAAGCAAATTTGCATACAAGTCAAAGCATGGATATTATACAAGATGTCTACATTCTAGCATCCTTCCTAGAAATTCAGGATGAAGATGAAATTGTCTTTTCAAAAAAACAAATGTTGACAATTGACTCCAAACTTATCCTTGACCATATTTGTCCAATGAGCTTAGCTATATCTTTCACTCAAAATAGCTCCTATATTTTGCTAACATGTGTTAGTATTAGTTCCTAAGAGGCCCCTACTGTCAGCTCAGGTCTTACCCACCCCTATGCTGGGGCCTGGACCCGGGCCCAGGACCATAAAGAAATTGAAATTTTGATTTATGTATGTCACATACCAATGATTTAGTTGAACATATAGGATTTGTGGCAACGAAAATTCAAACTCCTCAATGATGAAAATAACCAAGGTCCATCAGGGGGACTCACAGTTTCCATCGTAGTAACATACGCATGTTTTGTCACTGCAATCCCATACGCGATAACACAACGAAAACTTAAGTTCCAGTTAACGCAAATGCTACCTTCTACACAACAGGAATCCCCCCGAGCAAAGGCAACAAAAGATTATTAAGAATCTAAAGAAGTTTATTATCGCCTACCTATGCAGATGGCCAGCTTATTAGATGATTTACATTTTAGAAAGTCAAAAGTATTAGTAAAATGTAACGCTACCTGGTGCGTGGAGTCGGTGGACCTCCCAAACAAATGCGGGAAGGGGCTTTAAAAATTACGAGACAATGGAGGCAAATACAGCCTAGCAAGTGGAATACAATCTCAATACTCTCAAAGACATCTAGTATCTGTCTTGCCTCTATTGTACATTTGAAGCAGAAACATAATAACTTTGGCATTATTACGTTTCAAGGATTAAGACAGTGGCAATTGTGGAAGTACTTAAGCTCGCCATTTGATTACTTAATTACTCCCTAACGGCATGGGAACTCCCAATTCTGTCGCGAATTACACTCCATTAATTACGGAATTTACAATTCCAAATGAACAGCCTCCTACTATAATGTATTAATGCTTCATACTGTATAACATTTCGACATGATTATTATTTACAGTAAGTGGATGTTGCTATGAAGTATGATGCCACTGTGCTACTATCAAATATCAATAGTTATATCGGTATTTGAAGCCTATGTCGCCTAGCACTCGTGTTGGGCGCTCCAAATAAGGATAAAAAATTGGCCCGGACATTCACAAACAATTTTTTAAGAAGCTGGACGCAAGCCTACTCGTTTGCAATGTCCGACCACTATAGTTCCGACCACAACACTACTTATACCCATTACAATAGACCACAACACTACTTATACCCATTACAATACTCGAAATTTACAAATCAAAGGCCGATGCCACCGTTCTCTAAGCAAACACCAGCTCTTTCCACTTTCCACTACTCAGATTTGAAAAACACACAACAGCATCACAAAGTGAATTAGCGACACACATAAATTACCCTAAAATCATGAAGAGTCAAACGCTAAAACCTAGTTTCGAAATTCAAATTTCAAACCGCAAAAAGCGCAAAAAAAGGAAGAAAGTAATAATTAACATTGTCAGCATTTAACAACTACACGAAATTAGTCCTCCAAATCACTAAAATGAGCACACATCAATTAAAAATCACAAACTAACCTGATCATGACCAAAATCAAACCAAACTTGATAAACCTCCGGAAAAAGGGTGGCCCCCGTCGTAATCTCCCACACCGACGCCACCATTTCCACCAGCGAATACACCGCCACTATCCCATTCGCCGCCAACACGAACCTAAATTAACCAAAAAAAAACAACTCAATGAGACCGTCTCACAATAAATTATTCAATACGCCGAAGTTAAGTAAATATCCATACTAGTAACAGAATAACTCATGCTATGATTTTGTCCAACTCAATTACAAGTCCAATTACAATATTACTCGTATCCTATGACACCGTCTCACGGTAGAACCTGTGATTATATATATTACTCGCTATGCGAACTTAATTTAAATTCCATACTAAGTAACAAAATAACTTATGCTAAGTTTTTGTAAGCGAGCAAAGAAACGACAGCTTAATTACTCGTCGTATATGAGACGGTCTCACAATAAATTACTCGTTAACGCGAAATGAATAGAAAAAGGAAAGAGGAGGAGGAGTTACCGGAAGGCGTCGAAGTCGAACCAGCGAGGCTGAGAGCGGGAGTTGGTGAGCATGAAGACGAAGGAGGAGA
>JBBYHQ010307470.1:0-17933 GCA_038382645.1 Spergularia azorica | reverse complement strand
AGAAAAGGAAAACTCACAACTGAAAACTGAAAACCACTTTTTCTGGTTTTCAAAAACGGGATTTTGGTTGAAAAAAAAAAAAAAAAAAAAAAAGCATTTGGAAAATCCCTTAGTCCCTTGTGATCAAATCAAATTTCAAAGTCGTGAGAAGCAGAAAAGTCAAATTTAGGAACACAGCCCAACTGAAGTTAACATCTTCAATAAGAAATTGCATTCACTTTGATAAGGCCAAGCCAAAATTTCAATGGATTGTTGACTAGTGTACACTATGATCGGCGAAGTAACAAAGTCAATACAAATTAAAACCATTTCAGATCTTCATGGTTAGAGATTCGTTTTCTGACTTTCCCAAGGCTTGCTAGAGTTTACCCAAAACCAATAATGCTTTAAATTCAAGTGGAAGTCTACCAATGGATGCTAGACAAGTAAGGATTATCGTCAATATGAAAAGGGCTAAACTGCTCCAAGGCAAATGATTCCGATTAAAAAACACATATTTGACTAGTATTACTACTTAAACAATTAGAATTCAGTTAGAGACAATTACAAAGGGTTAATGAAGAGTAAAGATATATTTGCTGTTAGGTAGATGTCCGAAAGGAACCACCAGGTTACACTCCTCACTTACGAGAGCACTAGAAGGGGAAGTAAGGGAAGTCTCCTATCACAGTATCCCTTAATATTCAACCATGTATAACCTGTCAGCACAAGGATGTCTAGAACATTATGCTGCCTATTTGCCATGCTTCTATGTATTAAGTGGCAAATTGGTTTCACTACCAGAAATAAACACGAAACAGAAATCAAAAGTAATCAGAATGAAATTAAGGAGCATTCGGAATTAACCTTTTTTAGCAAACCAGGGTCCTCCGCCTTTATCTTCCCTTCATATCCTGGGGGAGGGAAAGGAAAGCAGCGAGACATTGCAATCCGCGATCACCTTCTTCAATAATCTATCACCTCTTGCAAGCAAAAACAATCCAACTAATATGTTATTGGTACGCCAATGTTCCAACACGGGAACAAACCAGCAACTAAGCTCTTGTCCATGCACCATGTCCCCACATTCCTTTCCAGCTTCACAACTCTTCCATATATTCCACTCTCATCCACCCCAAATCACAACTTAATCCTACAAAATTTAACACTTATCCACAAACACACACACCAACAAACAAACCCCAATCAGCAAATTGACTCGATCAAACTACAGACAGTCACTGATTCACTACTAGATCAACTCTCTGCCGCGTAATTCTGTGTGCAAAGTGCAAAAACCCCAATGTAGTAGCTCAACTCGGTCAAACAGCTTTATAACTCAACTGCAGTCGAAATTCAATGTTACAAAATGCACAACTTCACCATAAAACCGAAGAATTCCTGAGGACGGTCACAGTATAACATCCACACCCTACAATCTACAAACAAACACTAGTTCACTAGCTGCAACGAACCTTAATTACCGCGAAAAATTCACTAATGCAGGGCTTACTGAGCAAATCAAAGACGGCGATCCTCTATCCTGCTTGCTCGGCCAACAAAGAACCATCACCTCGGCCACAATTATCCCACATACCACCTCCACCCCCCAAAAAACCAGCAGCCCCCCCTACCCCAAGTCAAAGCTCAAGCTCGAAATTCGACACAATACCAACAAACACCACACTACCACAGTAATCACCCCAATTTACCAAAACAATCTTCTTCCACACGCAAAATCAGCAATGCCCCATCATTAACCAATCCAAACCAACAACAACAATCACTAAAAAAACACACACACACACACTCAAATCAAACAAACTGCAAATTTCCAGCAGCAAGATTGAAACTTTCCCACTTCCCAAATCGTTATAATTCCCCAAAACTTGTATCGATCACTGATTTTTTTTTTTTTTTTAACAAGTCCAGAAGAAAACCCTAGAATCAGAAAAATTCCCACACTTCGGAAGTTTTACATACAAATTAAAACCCAACCCACCAAAAAGAAGTGTAAGATACACGAAACCCTAATCCCAAATTAATATTCCGGGGGATAAAAATCGGGAATTATTGAAAAGGGCATCCGATCGAATCAAATAAAAGTGGGAGAAAATATAAAAATTAAAAAAAGGGAATATATAATAATTAATGGGTCAAATATTATTATTATTACAAATTATTAATATGATGTGATGATACAAAATTGATTTGATGTTATTATTAATTTGATTTCGATGAATTAAATTGATTGAAATTCGTGGGAAATTTTGGAGAAATTGGGGGAAAATTGAAGTAGTAGCAGAACAAGTAAAGGAAAAGGAGAAGCCGCCTTTTTTTATTTATTTTATTTTTGTTTTGATTTTATGGAAGTTTTTTATTTGTTTAATTAATTAATTATTTATTTATTTTATTTGATTAATTAATTAATATTTCTATTTCTTCTCTCCGCTTCGCGTCTCTCTCGCTGTCTTTGCGTACACAGCAGCTTCCGTCTTTCTTTTTCTTTCTCTTTGGGTTTGGGTTTGGGTTTGGTTTTGGTTTTGGTTTTGGTTTTGGTTTTTCTCTCTCCCATGAACCATGTTGGGAGGAGGATCGAGGATTGTCTCGTTGTAAGATTACGGATTTGAGAGTTGAGAACGGAAAAAAGTTGGAAGACGGTTGGGATTCGATGCTCTTATTTGCAAAACTTATTAATGAAAAAAGGGAGGATAAAGTGATTAAGCCGCTTGGTAAAATGTACTCCCTCCGTCCGAGTTTAAACGACTCATAGCAAAAACGCACCCTCATGAAAGAAGGTGTACACACTAAATGGTTAATCAAAGTTACGAAAAAATTACATAGAATTTTTATTAAGCCTCATATAACTCGCTATATAAAAAATTTGGAACTTTGATTAACTGATTAGTGTATATTCTCTCCACGACGTAGGGATATTTTAAGTATCGGGTGTTTAAACTCGGACGAAAGGAGTGCAACTCTATTTATACATTATTGCGCTTTTGGTGGAGTCGAAATATGTGAAAGTTGGTTGAAAGGGAAATTTGCACCAAAAACTCGGACAGGTAGACAGGTAAAATATGTTTTATCACCTTGAGAGGTGGGAAATGTAAGGTGTAGCCAAGTAGGTGGTGATATACTGTAGTTGCATGGTTTGTGGTGCAAGTGGTGGCGGTCTTTGATCACTCCTTGGATGACGAATGCTCAAAAGGATAACTGTGAGAACAAATGGGGCGGGGATGCATGGAGAAATAGAGAGAGAAAGAGGATGGAGGTTTTGGTATGTATTCCACAAAGCTATGAGATAACTTCATAAGGTGAGTGTGCAAATCTTAGTTATATCAAAAGCCAATACTAATTCTTTTCCATTTTCTCTCATCTCTTAAGTTCGCTCTCTTCACCATCGTCTCCATCAGCATCTTTCTCTCCCTCCTCGATATTGGCACAACAAGATTCAAACGAAATTTATGGTCGCAAGATTAATCTGGTGCATTGGGGATAGAGGAGAGTGGTGATTTTAGAGGACTCGTTGTTGCATAGGGGATAGGGATGGTGATTGAAATTGGTAATTGTAGTGTACATTGTTATACGGTGACGTGGAGCAAACACAACCATGTATTACAACTCCACCTTATGAAGTTTTGGAGTAAAACATTCACATTAAGGTAAAGTAGTTGAATAAGTTTGATCACAAAGTTACGACTAGATATAACAACAACAACAACAACTAAGACTTATCACATCAATGATTTGGGAACGGCTAACAAGTTACCACCAGATGACCTCACAAATTTTAAATTTATGTTATTTTGAAAATGGGGAAGGCTTGCTAGATCAAATCACCCAACTCCATTTTGAGATGACTTATCAAATCATCTTGATCTGAAGTCTAAAGCGAGACTCTTACCTTAAGATTTTGTTTAAACTCTTACCACACCTAATTTTTGGAGTTCTGGAATTCCATTTCTCCATCAATTTCACGCTCAATCAAACGGACCTCAATGAATCTCAACTTAGCGGATGAATAGCAAAAGGTTATGGTTTTATGTCTTTTACAAAGTTAGCATGTCTGTTACCCCCTCGTCAAGGAAAAAAAAGAAGTTAGCAGCCTAAAATATTTTTAAAAGTTCAAAGTTTTCCTTTGAAACGTACAACGTGATGTCACTATACGTAAATTTGTGTTTTCCTTAGTTTTTTGTCACGATAGTAACTTTTATACTAAGTCATAATAAAAAAATTTGACTTTTTTTTTTTTTTTTATTATTTTTAAATCACATTTTCCCGATCTCATATTTTGGGCAAAAAAATTGGATGAGGGCAAAAAGTTTGCGGCCGAGTAGTAAAAAAAATCGGAAGAGTAAATCCAAGATATTTTTTTGGTGGACACTATAAAAATCCACACACTTTACGCCAACAAACCCCCAATTTCATTTCTCCGACTCTCCTTCTTCCTTAAACCCTAGCCGCTCTTAAACCCTCTCCTTTCTCTCTCCTCTCTCTCCCTCTCAGGTATGCATGCTTGATCCTCACCTCCTCTCTAATCTTCTCATTTACGCTATTGATCTGATCTGATCTGATCTGATTGTTCTTATGATTTTGGGTTTATCATTTCTTTCATTTCCAATCATTTTTGTTGTGTTAGTTTTCTCATGTTGTTCTTTTGTTGTTGTGATATGTTAAATCATTTGATTTGTTGATTTGATATCTGGGTTATGAAGGGTTTATCTTTTAAATCAAGGGTTTGATGTGTATGGTACTTTTTTCATGTCAATTTTGTTAAACCCTAATTTTTATTGATGGGTTAATTTGGGGAATTTTTTTGAGTGATTGATGATTTTATCAAGGTTGTTAGCCTTTTCTGGGAAATGGGTTGTTTAAATCTTATTATTATTGTGCGAAAAATGGGGGAAAGTTTCAATCTTTTATCATGTCTAGGGTTTATGAGGGTTTTCTTTATTTTGGTGTATTATACTAAGGGGTGTGAAATATGGCAAATGTTTTACATGATTCTGTAAAATGAATGGGGTTCTGGGTTGATTTGGCTCAGTTTGCGGTTAAATCGGATCGGTCTCGTAATCAGTTATTCGGCTGTTGATGTGTATTGTGTACAATTAATTGGTTTAATCCGATGGGGTGATTACTGTGACGTAAACCTGGAATTACATGAGAATATTTTCCAGGAGGTACAAGTAGTTGAATTTAAGGATTTGATGAGAGTGCATATTTTGTGGTGATAGGTGTTGTATTTTGATATGAGTTCTGGTGGTGTTTGATATGTCTAGTGACTCGAAGAGGTTATCGACATTGCGAATGCTCATTGTTATATAATGGAAAATGAATAATTGTGTGCTCAACTAATCGATAACATTTTAATGGAAAATGAATAATTGTGTGCTCAACTAATCGATAACATTTTAAATTTGACTTTATTGGTGCGTTTTGTTCTTCTGTTGTTGTCAAACATGATGAGAGGGGGGAGGGATTGTTGGTGTTTGGGTCATACTTTCTGCTGTCTTCTTGTTTCTTATTGCGAAAAAAACACGAATCTTTGAAGCGCCTGGTATTTGTCTGTGCTTTTCCTTGTTTTATATTCGCTATGTCTCGTAGATATAATGCATCTATTACCTTGATAAGGTGTAACCTAAGTTAACAGAAGTTTGTGGCTGTTTGGTTCTTATCCTTGTTGTTGAGATGATTGTTGATGTTTTACTCCGACTGTTGCAGAATGGCTCTCTTCAACAAAGTTGGGAGCATCCTTAAGCAAAGCATCACTCAGAGTTATGCCCCGTCTATGATGAACTCTGTTCGCTACATGTCCAACAAGCTTTTTATTGGAGGTATTTGTTCAAGTTTGTGAGTTATTTGAAATGTTCTGATTCATATTGGTAGAGCTGATATGTTAGTCGATGGATAGATTTATTAAGTACTCTTGAGTATTGCAGGTCTGTCATACGGAACTGATAATAACACCCTGAAAGAGGCTTTTGCTGGCTTTGGTGAGGTGGCTGATGGTGAGTATTACCTATACTATAGGAGTTCATATTAGATGCTTGTTGTCAGTTACGATTTTATCACATTTTCGATAACTCTACTTCTTTTCTCAATTCACAGCTAGGGTTATCATGGATAGAGACACAGGTAGGTCAAGGGGGTTTGGTTTTGTAGAGTTCGCTGACTCTGAATCTGCCAACAGTGCATTGAGTGCCATGGATGGTCAGGTGAGAAGTTGTATATTCTTTTTGTTGGTCCTTTGTATACACATTTTGCAATTGTAGTAATCATTTTGTTTAACTCGTGATTTTAAATATGCAGGATCTGCATGGGCGTAACATCCGTGTGAGTCTTGCCAACGAGAGGCAACCTGGTCCTCGTGGTGGCGGTGGATACGGCGGTGGTGGTGGATACGGTGGAGGTGGTGGTGGATACGGTGGTGGTGGTAACCAAAGAAATTCTGGCTATGGAGGAGCTAATGACGACTTCTAGATTATATAGAAGCCTCAAGTGTTTATAGCAAGGTGCTTTAGGAATTGGACGCTTGAACCTACTTAGGTCTTTCTGGATTTTCTGTTGCTTCTAGTTTATTATCTTTGCCTAGCTTACTGTCTTGCACTACTTGTCAGATGTTTGAACGTTTTTGTTTCGCTTCCTTGTGCTACATGTATACAAAGTGGCGAAGAGTATGATTCGTACTACTTGCTTGTCTAATCTTTATTGCATTCCATGAACCTAGTTATGTTTTCTTTATGATCAGATGTCATATTTCCTGGGTGTGCAGTGGCACAGCCATGGCCTATGGGCGCACACCATGCCTGGTGTTTTAGTGACGTTTTGCTGCCATTACACTGATTATAAATGTTGGTAAGACTGCAAGTCATGCTCTGTGTCACTGTGTAGGTGGGAGTTAGGAGATTGTTTGAACGATTTTAGCTGGTATGTTAGTTCGTCAGTTCTGTATGTGTAGGTCTCGATAGAGTAAAACAAGGGTAAGTCCACGGCATGTTCACATGTCTTATTTTAACTGCGAAAGCTGTAATGGTTGATAAAATCTGGTCGTTTTGCTGAGGTTTAGAGGGGTCAGTCATAGATCTTGAACAATCGTTTGCTGTGGATGACCGATAGTTTCAACATACTGTCCATATGGAATCTCCAGTTTTCGTGATTCAGGGTTTGGGGCTTTTATCAATTGTGTCATGTTAGGATCGATGATTTTGTATGTTGTTGCTGTTAGCGTCAATGCTGAATTATATACTTTTAGCAATTGTGTCGTGTTAGGATCGATCGATGATTCAGGAGTAGTACGTATCGTGTTGCAATTCAGGAGAGGTGATGTAAGGCTAGTAGGCTTGGGGTATGTATCTGCTAGCCGCGAAATCCATAATCTGATCCTATGTATTTTATCAACTACCATTTCCGTTTTCGGGTTTTAGGTCTCAAATTCGATATCGTCTCTAGCCATTACTCATTCCTAGAGATTGAAAGACCTAATTACCGTAATTAGATACATGGGCTTTCTGTTATCTTTGTCACGCGAGTGGGCTTGTGTATTTGTTCTTATTGGCCAAGTCCTATTATTTATGGTTGGGCTTTGTAGTCGTTCGTAAGTGGGTAATGGGAGTTAAATTCGGATGCTAATAGTCCATGAAATTACGACCGATGGTCGAAGTTTAGTAGTTAAAAATAAAAGAAAATGTAATATATGTTGAGTTTAATGATCATGAATAAGTCAAAATCTGTTACTAATAAGCCGAAACTTGACACCCATTTCGTCAAAGACGAGCATTACTGGTGGAAGTGGAGTTTACCTTAGTGCCAACTGCCAAGTACTTTGTCAAAGATGTAGGGTTGGCATCGCAGCAGTAAATTGTTCTATGCCAAATTTGTCGCAAAGAAATTTACGAAGAAAAAAGACCAAGTTATCAGACTTTACAGCCGTATTTTAGTACAAAGTACTTCGATGTCAGAAGAATTTTCTTATGAAAAATTGTCACGTAAAAAGAAGTGACTAACAAAGTGACAATTCCAAATTCCATTGGACGAGCCCATTCTTCCTAACTTTCATAAAATGTACGAGAATTTTTTATCAGGTCTAGTCAACGTGAGTTGGGATCAAATTTACAAGCCACCAAGCTTCGCATTATATATGTGTTTTTTTTTTTTGACAACTATATATGGTGTTGTTAACCCCGTAATTGGTTAGCTAAAATTGATCTCGACTCAGCCGGAATAGACTTACAAACTTAATCGCTGATTTGAGTAGTCCGAACCAAATTATGCTCACCCCAATTTTCCGCTTTAGCACTGTAACTCCAAGGAACAAAACATGGGACACGATATCAATGAAGCTTTCCAATGAAGGTTTTGACAAAAATAAGCATAAATTCCACCGCTTTTTGCATCATCTATGCCATTACTTTTTGGTTCTTTCATCATAACAATATCTCTCTCCATTATCTTTGCTCAATCATGGATAGTCATGTGGTAGCCGCTTTCTCTTTGTCTTTTGGAAGTAATATTATTATGGACTGTTTTACACTGAAAAATAAAGAGACATTGCGCACAAGAAATGTGTTTATAATTTACGAAGTCCTTAAAATTAAACCCAAAGAAAACGAAATAATTATTGGTACATATTATGTATTTCAAACTAAACGTGAACAAATTGAGAAAATGAAGGGAGTAATCACATCTACACGGAATTTCTTTAACTGAAGTAAATGTGATGAATAAAGTAACTCGATGAACGACCGACAACAATAATTGCAAACTTCCCACGTAAGATTGAAAAGCAATGGTTTATGGAGATCGTTCACCACTAGCAGCACACTACCATTCCATTCTATTCTATTGCTAATCATGACTAATCAAGTTCCACTTTAGGTTAAGCAAAAAGATATAAAGTTGAAAGGCAATCAAAATCAAACAATAACATGATGTAGAAGTGAAATGACAATAGTAATAGACAATTGTCGATACAATTATGAGGTACATTAGCATGTCATTATACATTGCATTCACTTCTTTTCGATATAATCTCAGGTCTAACGTACATTGTGAACATCTCATTCAGACACATAACTGCTCCTAAAAGAACGATTGGTTCTGTCAAATTAACGCTTACTTTGAATTAACCTAAGAAAACATAGAAAATAAAATGGCAAAAGTTACTAGAAATACAAGATCTTTGATATCATCACAAGTGTTTCATTTGAGGTACAAATCCAAATTGATTGTGACATCCAATCAATATTTGGATTCTGATGTTGCTCCACTTTTGCAACAAATCATTCATTCATCAAACTCAATTGGGACTTACAATTCTTCTTTTTTACCCAAATTAGCATTATTACATCTCATGATGATCAGCATTTGCTCACTTTTCACCACCTCCATTTTTTTACCTGACCCAACCTTTTCATTCTTTCCTACTAGTATATTGTAGTAATAATAATTTAGTAATATGAACACTTGAAAGTTTCTATATCTATAGTACAACAACATCATCACCCCCACCAAAAAAAAAAGGAAAAATAAAAAAAAAAATCTTTGAAAAAAAAGGCAGGCCATGTTCTAACAACGAACTATCCAAGAACACGTTCAGAATGATCGATCACCGGATTACTATTCGGCGTCGGTGTTTTCCTTTTTTACCCTCGGTTGAACGCCGTAATACCCGACGTACCACTTAACAAACTTCCTTAGCCCAGTGGCTAAATCGGTAGTGGGCTTGTACCCGAAATCTGTACGGGCCAAGGTCACATTAGCATGAGTATAGGGCACATCCCCATTTCTTGGCATTGTGATCACATGTTTCTTTGCCTTAACATTTAACAACCCTTCCAAAATGTTAACTAGCCTTGCTACACCAACAGGGCTAGTATTCCCCAAATTGTACACCCTCAATTGCGCCGGACCGCGCTTCTTCCCCCCGCTACCCGTACTCTTCTCAGCCGTGTCCAACGCCCCGACACACCCCTTCACAATATCATCGATATACGTGAAGTCACGCGCCACCTCGCTCCCATCATGGGTCTTGTAAATACTTATGGGCTTCCCTTGTAAAATGTCCTTGGTGAAAAAGAAGTAGGCCATATCGGGCCTACCCCACGGCCCATAAACAGTAAAAAACCTCAGCCCAGTAAGTGAAAGCCCATAAATGTGATTATACGTATGGGCTATTTCCTCCCCGGCCTTTTTAGTCGCGGCATACAAACTAGCGGGCTGGTCAGTCCGGTCAGACTCCGAAAACGGGTTATCCTTATTAAGCCCATAAACCGAGCTCGAAGAAGCCCATACAATAGCCGGTTGCGGGTCAGCGGCCTTAGCCACCTCTAGTAGGTTCACGAACCCAGCAATGTTCGAGGCGATATACGATAGCGGGTTTTGCATTGCGTAACGCACCCCGGCTTGGGCAGCTAGGTGTAGCACATGGGTAAATGGTACAATGTCGAACAACTTGTTCAACATTGGGGTGTCATTAAGATCCGCCTCTACTATAAAGATCTGATGCCTGTCAATTACAAGTCACCGAAAAAATAATATTAGAAATTAATTGTCATACAGTTGTATACGTACATTATCATATTCATGTTACACTAATTTACAACTATACTATAACTGTCAAATTGCGTTATCAACTACTACTACTACAACTAACAATTTAATAAAATCTTCACCTACAAGTCAAATATCAACATATGGACCCGTTCATCTTGACCCGGAAAAAATAGCATAACATAATTAGCATAATTGCTCAACACGTCTAACTAATTAATCAAGGACTTGGTCACACTCACATGTAAATGTAAAATGGAATCAAATTAAGATTGCAATATTATTATCATACTAATATTTGTTACCAATTAAGGTAAAAAAAAAGGGTGAAATATTACTAATATCTTTAACAATGATTCCAAAATGTTGCTATCATTTTGTTATTAAGAACAAAATTTTGTAACAAAGAATGACCAATCATCATATACACCACACAATATCGTTAATTCGTTACCATTACCCCAGTGCCTAAAAAGCGTCTAACTAACAGAATTCATGTGATTAAAGAAGAGCGTAACGAACTGACCAGTTTAAATTAATTACGTTGAATGAGACGGTCTTATAATAGGGACAAAGAACAGTACCTGGTCAGTAAATTTTGTCTGGCCTTTTTGAGGGAAGGATCATAGTAGCTGTTAAAGTTGTCGAGACCCAATACTCCATCGCCCCGTTTTTTAAGGGCGAGGGAGCAATGGGTACCGACAAACCCCGCGGCGCCCGTAACGAGTACAGAGAAACCGTTAGGGCGCCGCGGGGTAGAGGACTGTCGGACCTGCTTTTCCCAGGCTGCCCCTGACCCGTAAAACGACGAGGAGTAAAACCTCGTCGTGTGGAGAGGGGCATTCTGGGAATCGCCAGATCCGGCAGGGCCCGGGTAGTTGATCGTGAAGAAGAAGACTAACACGAGCGCAATGAGGAGGGTGGCCCGGAAGAGGAGCTTCGACGATGCGGCCAGGAGTTTCGTGTTGTTTACGCGACGTAGGTAGCTGTTGTACCGCTCTAGCTTTGTGGTCTTGCTGGTGTCTGGTGGTGATACCATATTGTTTACTTTGTGCAAACTAAACACCCACTAATTATTATTATTATCACTAATTACTTTTGAGAAAAACAAGAATTTGATCACAATTTTGTTTGTTGTTGATTGTTGTAAGATAATATTTTGTGAAAATTCAAGAAAATTTGTGAATTTTTTTTTTTTAAAGAAAAAAATGAGAAAAAGGGCTCAAAAAAATGTTGAAGAGGGAAATGAATAATTGAGCCCTGAAGAGTGGAAGAGTGGAGGGAGTGAGAAATATAAAGAGAGGAGAAGAGGTTGGGTGGAGACCAATAATGTTTTTCCTATTGTTATTTTTTTTATTACTTTTAAAATAATGACCCGTATTGGCCGGTGGTATAAAACTCGAGTACCACTATACTCGCACACTTTCACTTTGTATACATTAGTTTCGAGATCCCGCTTAGTAATTCCTCCTGTTTGTGGGTCGAGGCTCAGCTCGGGGCACCAGCTGTGATAGTATGATACCGAAATCAGTATTATCCAATATCGTCGTATTTGTACAGTAAATTAATATTTTTCTTATATGGTTTGGAATAGGCGTGGTCTAGGGTCGTACATGTCAATTTCATTAATTGTTTTCACTAATAAAATTTAAACAAATTTTGAATGAGTGTGAAGTTGATTCTTTCCCTCCCTTGTTTAGAGGGAATATAGAAGTGTAGTTAGGATAGTAGAAGTATTGTAGGTAGTATTTCTTGACGAAAATTACTCCTCTATTCCTCCGGGATAGAAGGTTTGGTTTTTTACTTTTTACTCTACGAATACGAGGTAGTCAACTACAATAACCATGGTTCATTTTTGAGAACATTACTCCATTGAACAAGTCACTAATAATGAGTTTATCAATATAATGGAGCTTCTAATTTGTTACTTCAAATTCGAAAGATACAAGTGTATGTTATATATACATTACCTTCGAGTGTTTCTTTCATTATATTATCTCAACGTAAACTTATGACACTTGTCGTGCTCTCATATGTAGAGTGCGCAGGTGAATTTCCTTTCGAGGATGCCGTGAGATTGTTATTTAGTTTGATTGAGAGGAGATAATAGAAAACCGTATTGTAGATCGATAAAAAGATTGTTTGATTCACAAAAAGTAAAAACGAAATAAAAGAGAGATAGTGAAACATAATAGAGGATATATCATTAGGGAATAATATTAGGAGATATTATTGTGGTTTAAGGGTGTGTAAGCAATATTATAGTTTAGGAAAATATTATATTGTCTACGAGTTTAGGAAAGTCGGTTCCTTGTTACTCAAGGGTACCATTTGTATAAATAGGGGTCTACCCCAATATCAATGCAACAAGTCATTTACGAGAGTTATATATCAATATTAAGAGTTTTTCCAAATACAAGTGTCTTATAATTCTAATATGGTATCAGAGCCTCTTTCCTATAAGACTCTAAAAGGTGCTTCCGCTACCTGCAGGTGGGCATGTGATTGATAATGCCTGCCGGCGGGAATTTGGTGTTCGCCAGAAATTTATTGCTCGTGATCTAATGTTTTAGGGTTTTATTGTTCGAGTTTATTTAAGAGTATTGTTTCCTTATCGTTTTGGCAAACTCATTGTAATTTTAGCAAATTACCATGAGTTTGAGGGAGGGTAATAGAGGATATATCATTAGGGAATAATATTAGGAGATATTATTGTGGTTTAAGGGTGTGTAAGCAATATTATAGTTTAGGAAAATATTATATTGTCTACGAGTTTAGGAAAGTCGGTTCCTTGTTACTCAAGGATACCATTTGTATAAATAGGGGTCTACCCCAATATCAATGCAACAAGTCATTTACGAGAGTTATATATCAATGTTAAGAGTATTTCCAAATACAAGTGTCTTATAATTCTAATAAGACACTTCAAACTCCTTAATTAGTACTTTAGTAGTTAACTATCGATTTTGTTGGCAATAAATAAACCTAGGAGTATATCTTAATCAATCAAACACGCATTCAAATTTTTCACTAGTATTGTAAAGGTGATTTTCTTCTTGTTACCAAACCATCTACATCGACTCATAAACTAATTACAAGAATATAACAAATTTAAATTTGTTTGAACAAGGTCAAGTAGAATGATATGATCAATACAATTTAACACATTTTGGTTTAGTTTAGTTATACTGCGCGATTACACTTAACTCTCCCTCCCCAAAGTGCCCCATTATTAGGTAATTTCACATTCATTGGCTTATTGGGTTGATAATCACAATGTATTAGTCTCTCCGACTGTTAAAATATCGACCAATAGATCGATTATAAAGAACCTAAGAAAACGAAGTTATTAATTTCGTAAATATTACAGGAAAATTAAGAGCACAATTATAGGCATATGGCTACAACAATGAGTAGTCCGTTAACGAAATAGTGGTGGAATACCACCAAGTGGTAGTGTCCGATGTGCCAGCTACCAGAAACCGTGTTACTTCGAAGACCATGTGACTCACACGTGTTTTTTATTGCAATTCTTTCACACCTCCAATTCAACTACTTTCTTTCTTGAGTAATAACGAATTAAAAATCAAATGAAATCAAAGCATTATTTTCCACACATTGTCAGCACTAGAATTAGTCTAATAATCCAATTCTTCTCTTTGCTCGATCGTAATGGCAATACCGTTGCCCATTACGTTGCTAGACAAACTATGACAAATCGGAAAAAGTCGACTCTTATAAACGACCTCAAACTAGGTGGTCACTGCCCAAGCGTCTTTCGACATGAATGGATGAATTTTCCCTTGTTTAAGGAGTGAAAACATGTTGAGACCGAAGTATAGACCAAATAATGAAGTTTCAGCATAGAACCAACTCGAAATAAAATAAATAGCTACGAGTATTAGATAAGGATTTCAGTGATTTTTACAATGAGTCAATACATTATGTACCACCCTAAGGGAGTACAAGGTCACTAGAGCTTCCATTGCCCCTTTTTTGCACTACTAGTAGAAGTATACAACCAACTTTACTTGTCTTATTCATTTATTGACGTTCTGTCTGAATATATATGACTAACAAAATAATTTTTTCAGAGTTCATGGTACAAGTAGATCACACATATAAAAGAAATTGGCACTTAAATTTAGCTTGCTTAACTCATGGGTAATTCAAGTACTTATTTACTTGAAGGTCATTTAATAGTTCACACGCACCATTATAGATTTAACTAGCTTGGTTAGTAAGTCACCTTTTGGAAAGAGACAAAGGAAGAGAAATAAAGTAGAGACACAAAATACAGCACTTAATTAGAATATCTAAAGAAATACACCTTAATGATGGGAATCATTCGATTTCGTACGTAGTAGAGATTAGAGAGAGCTTTTTTCAGATACATCATACATGGGTTAGGTATAGAAGGATTATTAATGTTATAAGGTTAACTTTCAAACATATGAAATTGTCTAATTTTAATGCTAATGGTGTTGGACAAGATATACTAATAATGAATCTAAAGATTGTCTAGATGATAAACACGTTAATACGGAAATCATTAACTTGATCTTGGTCTGAATCGGGTCATAATATGATTACCATCATCTATAAGTTTCATTCTATGTGTATATTAAAGCTGTTGATCTTTGCTATTTTTAAATGATTAGAAATGTCTAAGAGTCTTGACATTGTGGCTCTGAACTCAAAACCTTCAATCAAACTGAATAAATACTCGAACGATTTCTATTTCACACTCCATACTCACACTCTCCGGGTAGTAATAATAAAAGCTCGAGAAGGATATCGCATTTGTATAAATTTTGCATTTTAGGCCTATCGAAGTCAAATTCGGAACAAATCATGATACACCAAAACAAATAAAACACTACATACTCATCATATCACTAACTATCAACAGTCTTAATATCTTATGGTTAATGTTAATTACCCAAACAAGAAGGGTAGATTTGTCATTCTAGTTGCATTGCAAAGAGTGCTTAACACTATGAAAACTAGTAGACTACCGACACAAATGCTAGAGATCCAATCCAAGGAAGGATAATCATCAACAAGTTCAAACAGAGTCAACATGCACTAAACGAAAAGCAGTCTACTAAGTATAGTATGAGTAATTCAGTGATACTTGAACACTTAATTAGTACACTAAGCTAGTAGTACGTTAATTAGTCATATTTGTACACATACTTAGATCCCTAGACACAAAACTACATGTGATTTAATAATACTAGGCCGCATATTTTTAGCATATGATATGATTATATACATGAAGATAGGCCAAATGACCAAATTGGTATATAAAAATACACCAAAATACCAGATTGGTATAAAAGAAACTTCAAGAAACATATTGGTATATAAATAAACAACAAGAGTCAAATAAGCCTATTTTTTTCCCCAAAGTTGGAAAATCGGCACAAAAAATTAATTTTCATTTTCAAAAATAAGAATAATGATTATTTACTAAATTTTAAAATATTTTTCATGGTACAACTTATTTTTGTAAAAATAGTAGAAAACTATTTTTCATATTTTTTAAAAAATATAAGCAATTATTTTTGTCGATTTTTCAACCCCAACATAAAGTTAGGCTTATTTGACTCTCTTGCTATTTTTTTACACCAATCTGTCTCTTTAAGTTTTTTTTATACCAATCTGGTATTTGGGTGTCTTTTTATATACCAATTTGGTCATTTAGCCCATGGAGATATGATCAATAGAAAGTGAGTTTTTGTCACCCCTTGTTTTCTTAGAAGCTACATCCCCAACCTACTTGGCACTACCATAGACTTAATTAGGTCACATTTTTTGGGACACACTAATCAACTATGCCTAACAAGTTGAAAATGTGCATCATTTAATTAGCAAAACTTCCTTGCCTCATTTTGTAATGGTGGGTGAGTCGAGATCACTATCGTTAACTATGATATATAATATGTCAGTTTACAGTATGTGTTAAGTTCTAATTCTTGAAAATCATGCTAATCAAATTAGAGGTAGTGACCGTGGCTCAACACTCTAACAAGCTCATTGTTTACTATCAATTCACTCGATCTGAAAGAGTTAAAATATAATCGAATTAATATTATTCCGCAAAATTTAAATTTGGATTCTATAGAACAATTAAGTATCACGGATATGTACGTTGATAGAGGGACCAAAAACTCATCCTTAGTTGGGAAGACATGGACAACTCAAAATCATGGAACTATGGAAGGGGGCATTTTCGCAAGTGGGCGGGAATTGGGCATATGGTATTTAAGTACGAATAGATATGACGACGAAATATTAAGCAACCTTATTTATTATTTATGATCCCACCAATTTTGTTATCGAAATTGGTCATTATTTCTCATTTTCTTTGTATATATTGGTCAATTTATCGAATTTATTTCTCAAAATTATCAATTATGCTTTATGTATGAGGGATATTTGCATACGATTGGTCTTAGTGTAGTAGTACCATGTCCCTTTTTTCCGTTTTCTTTTTATTTCAGTGCAATATCTACCATGTACTATTGAGTTTATGATCCGTCCTTGCTCTATGCACGTCTATTAAATTTGTATTGTCCTCCAATGTACTAAGAAATGAGTGAGGATAAGTCTCCTATGACTCCATTAGTGCCTAATTCGACTGGTTGATTGATACGGGCTATTCCGAGGTAATAAGAGGTTACGAAAATAAGGCATATGTATGCTTAACTGCATCAATAACGACATTAATGTGGAGCCTTATCAGTTAAAGTATACAAATATTGAGTCGTTTTTCTATAAATCCGGTCAGGAGATACGCGTTACATTTAGGTAGGTTCCATATAGACAAATAATGATTAAGCCTTAGCTTGTCACAACGTAGTTTCCTTTCCTCGTAGTTTTTGATATTACTCTTGCATATCTACATTTTATCCTTAAGAACTAGATCGAGTTAAAGTAGTCGACATTTGTAACAACTCAACAATTGATCTCTTATAAATAAATGTCAAAACATCTCCTAGATGAATAAATTTATTGCTAAAAGTTTCAGTGTGAGATCTAGTGTCAATTTACAAGCTAGATTTGACTCACTTAAGTCAAAACGATTGACTTGCAACTGGTCTAATTTCTTAACCTGCCTTTCTAAGTTGACATAATATTAGCCTGACAAAACTTTTTTTTTTTGAAGCGATATCCTGACAAAACTTTACTACTTATCATTAGTGAAAAGCATGGAAACAGACACAGAATTGCATAACACAGTTTATTTGCCAAAGAAGTTTTTATTAGCCACCAAAGTGGGGAGGGTGGGATCTAAAAAACATTAAAATCGTATTTGGAATTTATTAAACACCAAAATTGAAAAACTTGTTTTTATAACACACTTCAAACTATTTGGGTATTTGTTAAACACCAAA
>JBBYHQ010307469.1:0-43103 GCA_038382645.1 Spergularia azorica | reverse complement strand
TTGACATTTGGAACTTGCATCCTCCTTGCTCGCCCTATACCAGAATGTGGAACATCACCATCACCCCCAATCTCATTCGAGGTGTCCACAATGACAACTCTTTTGTTTCGTTCATCTGCCAGCATTCTAGCGATCTCTCTGAAAGGACAAAGTTGTTCATATTTTCAATGCTTTTGTGGATAGGTGAATATATCGCACAATTACATACAAGAGGGACTGACATCAGCGTATCAGACAACATAAATGTCATAACAAAGGAAGCATCAAAGTACTGTAGACTGCTTTAACCTTGGAAATCATGACATTGCTGAAAGCATAGTAAACTCATAGCAGGCGATTACTGGAAGAAAAAAAAATGTCATAATTAATGTAGTGGACATTTGAACAAACTACCTGATCAAGGTCGTCTTGCCAACACCAGGAGGTCCAATAACCAAAATAGATCCTCCCCCCTCAATCAGATCACGAATAATCTCTGCACTCCCAGACACCGCTCTACCCACCCGACAAGTAAGCCCAATTACTTGCATCTTACGATTCCGAATGGCACTTATTCGATGCAATGAACGGTCAATACCTGATCGGTTGTCATCTGAAAAGTCACCCACCTGAACAATGCAGCTTATATCATATAAAATTGCAATCAAATTTCACAATTCAGGCTTTCACAGGCTACTCGAAAACAACCAAACATAAACATCCCAAAATCAATGATTTATTCTTATTACATCATTTGACCATCATTGAAATATAAGTTTGGATTCAATGTGAAGAATTATCAATGAATGATCATTTTATTCATCTGCAGAAGCAAATTCAAACACTAGTGAGTAGTGAGCTTCAATTCATATGATCCCCACCCAACATGATCAACAACAATCGATTAGAATTCATGTAAAGGGAGGTCCAAATGTACGCAACTTTATATTAACAAGATCAATGCTTTCTAGAATCAACAGAAACACTCATCATCATCAACAACAACAACAACAACAACAACAACCAAACCTTATTCCCAAAATGATTTGGGGTCGGCTAACATGAATAGTCATCTAGTAGCCGTCTTGTGTATGCCATAAAATTTCGAAAACATTGTGTAACCGGCTAACAACACTCATCACACTAACATGATCATATGTTACGTATTCATTACGCAGAAGCTAAACTACCTTAGAAATAGCATGCTGCAAATCATCACGCTTAACCGGGTCATCAGAAATGACCCAATCCCCGGAAGGAAACCGCGCAAGTGGCTTCCTTCCAAAATCCATAACAACCTCAATAAGATCATCAATCTCCTCATGACAAGCCAGAGCATTCCTCATCCTAATAGGAACCAGCTCAAGGAACAACTCGAGCTCTGAAACAGACCCATTGATGTTCGAAATGTAAGTGGCCGGGTTCGAAAGAAACGAACTTGACGACAACCCGTTTCCGGGAAAGAACCGTTCTGACGGCCGGCGGATCTCCGGCGACAAAGTTGACTGTACGGTGGATCTAGGAGGGTAAACTCTTTTACGCCCACCAGGTGTTCGACGAAATGCCGCTGAGACGGGTGAAACAAAATGGGAGCTTCTCAAATACGCAAAAGTTGAAATTTGGGTTTGATGTATTGACTTCCATAAAGATTGGACATCAACCAGCTCAAACCCACAACTTAATGCTCTCATTTTTTTTTATAAAGATGATCACTCTCAAAATTTTGCTGATTTTGTTGTAAGCTTTTTGGTTGGTAGAAAATTGTTAATTTAATGGGGTTGCTTCTTATAGAAGTATCAATCTGAAAATTGGAGAAATAGAGGAAAGTAGTGAACAAGAAAAGAAAGGAAGATGCGAGAGAATCTGCTTTGGGATTGGAGGGATGCGGGGTCCACGTCAGCACAAGTGAACAATTCGTTATTCAGACGTTGCTGTATTTTCAAGAGTTCGTTGGACATGTGGTGCTTTCCCTCCACACATTCTGGGAGGCTGCCCTGCTATTCTCAGCCTCACTATGTATCTCATCTCTTTCTTTCTTTTTTTTTTTTCTTTTTTTCAATATTCATCCTGCATTTTATTTTGTACGCTTTCAATTGTTGTATTGTTTTTTTTTTTTTTTTTATCTTTCTACTCGAATAATACTTTACAAAACGTTATAATGAGTTAAGCTGTTTAAAATTGCTATAATATGTTCTCAAACTATCTAGTAGTGCTTTAAAATAATCTTTGCTAATTGACTTAGACTTGTTCAAGAGAGGCGAGGTACTTCAAGTTGTTTTGTTGATAAAATGTTACGCCATACACGTAGACGTTACGAATTGTTGTGAGTTTATGAAGTATCTATGCACATTAGCTAGATGGTAATACTTTTCAGGTGAAAATGTTGTATGTTCTTAATTTCGCATACATGCATATCACAACGTCTTGTTTACATTTGCATTTTTCTATTGGCTTATCTACTACTCTCTTGATGGTTGAATCTGTTGACGTCTTTGTGTCCCTTATGGGTGTTTTCCCGTCCACTTTATACTGTTATCTATTGCATTTTTAAAAAGAAAAAAAATGCTCATATCGAATTCCTATCACTCTACAAGTACCAAAATTCCAAATATAACGAAGAGCATCAAGTCTTGGTCCAAAAAAAAAAAACCAAGAGCATGAAGTGTGTACGGAAAAATAAGCTGGTTTGGCCTTATTTACCTATTTTCTTCCTTACAGAAGGAAGACTTTTTCCAATGTGATCAGCTGGTTGGCTTGATATTTGTTAACTTCAAGAGGAAAACTATGAATCTGGTACGCATTCCTCTCATTTTCCCTTAGTACTACAAGGAATTGTGACATTACCTGTTCAGACTTCAGACCGAAGCTCTACAACATACATAACAACAGGATACTGATAGCGATCACAATCCGAGTACAAGTGAAACGAAACAAATCAACTCATATGTGATTGCTTGGCCGGAGATAGAAGTGATCATGAGCAGCTACGTGAGCAGCTGGACCCTAGGGATGTATCTCATCCTGTGAAATATAATTGCTTTCCTACAGTTCTCTCCTACGTCGCCAATCTCAGGAGTGCATTACAGTGGTCGACGAGACTCCTTCAGTACTGCCTGTCTCCGTCTATGAAGCTTCTTCACCATTCCTCCATGCCCTCTCACATTTCAAGCTTCCCTTTTGTAGGGATTTCAAGAAAACCGTTGGTGCTCCCTTGCCAATGAGCTCAGCCCTTGGCACGCTGGCTAACACACTCAGTAGTTGCTGACTCTGTTAGACCAAGAACTTGTATATGAACCTCAAAAACACTCCATGATGAAGGGCGTAAGGACAAATGACCAGCGACTGTGATAATACCTAAAATCCATAACAAGGAATCCAAGGCATAATACACTTGCATAATCTAATCTTTCATATAACATCGCCGCTGTTTGTTACAAAACTGAAGTCAGAAATGGCAGACACGGAAGAATTCAAAACTGCATACCTCTAGAAATTTAAATGTTTCTGCCATTAACTATCTCTAGAACGCTCTCGCAACCTCATCTATCTTAACATGACGCAACTATGAGATATGAATACATGAGAATGGTGACAACAGAATGATCAAGTTCCTGATATAACATGTTTGAGAGTTGTCATACAAAAACACAGGGAGGAAACTGAGATCTGCATACTATTAATCAAGAGCTCATTCTTCTCTCCACATCTCAGTAAACTCATCACGCTCCATCGGATTTGACAGCTCATGCATTTTCCTCCTAGTCTTGGCTTTGACTTTCTTGACGTATTTGCCAGCCTTCTTTTTCTTTTGCAAAGCTCGTATCTGGGGACATCCAAAACAAAGAACACAGCAATCAATAAATAGAAAAAAAAGGGGTGTAGCACGAAGCTAGACAAAGAATCTCAACAGTATGCGACACTTTCGGGTAAAAACCCAAGCAGATTATGTCAAAATCCGCAAAGAAAGAGAGCAACACACAGAAAGTAAAATTCCAAAAACTACTCTCACCTGATTTGGTGAAACATAATAGGGATTCTCATACAAAGTTGGGCCGCCAAAACTGCCACCAAATATCTTGATAGGGTTTAAACAGAACCTGGGACCAACCTATCGATTGAAACGAACAAATTAACCGGCTATCCAAAATAATACTCCGTGATCAACAAAATGCATGAAAGTAAAATTTCAAACCTCAGTAAGCGTCATTTTGTCCAAGCCACCTCTGTCCATTTTAGTTGATTCATTGTGTGGAACAGTAATCTGTCGAAAAGTAGAGGGATTTAAAGGTTGAATCTTTTAGATAGCTACAAAAAAACACTGCTGAAAGTTGAAACAGCTCTAGTTTAAGCATAGCACCAAGTGAAGATCTAGAAAAGCACATCCAACCAACTAACAACGCATGATGCATTGTGTTTGTAAAGGATAATCAAGCATTTTGCAATCTGAATTAAGATCTGCTTCGGCATAGGACTTGCAAATATATCTCAGTGTGATTGAACTGACAATACACACATCACCTTGAGTAAAAAAAAATGGAACGCTTGGTTCAATATTAAATGTGAACCATCGAATAGCTCTTCAATGTTCAGAACAAATTTGGACTCAGCAGAACCAATGAGAAGTGATGCTCACAGGTATAACTATATAAATATTTCAGATCAAGTCACATCAAGTAAAAGGGGTCCAGTAATTTTTTTTATTTTTGTTTGAAAGGGGTCTGGTAATGAGGGAGGGAAACACCCAAGGTTTCACAAAAGATCACAACTTGCACCCCTACAGGAAATACAGTGAACACAGAAGAACATAAGCCTAAAAGCATCTCTTCAAGTAAACTATTTGGTTAAGGAGGACATTTCGGTGAGCATCAAAAAAGCATAAACCTTAAAGCCTCTCGAGGTCAACTCTACCAGTGGATTCATTTTGTTAAGCAATACAGTTGCACTTTCAACATAAGTTCTGCAGCTGGAACAAATAAAGAAACAACTAACTATGCTTCTTACGTCTCTGAGTAGAAAAGACTAGCTAACAATTCCCAAAGGTATGCCATACAAAAATGAGTAGAGTACCAACCTGGTAGTTACGGAACCATATATGACCATCCAGGATAGAGAAAGCAAAAACATGGTCAAAGAAAGGCTTTGATTTCCTGTGATCTTTTGGAGTCTGGAATATCTGGAGAAAGAAACCAAAAAGACAAAAGGTAAGAGAAAGCATTATCAAAGTACTATTCTCCTTCATTTATTACCTAGGTCCTAGTATAGAGAATTTACGCAAAATTATAAATACATTTAATCAGTGCGCGATGACGTAATATCATCTGCTTAGCTTAAATTTAGCTCAAAGTTATTTCGGAAGATACTACAAATTTGTATCATCGTGAGATAAAGTTCCCAAATGAAGCCACATGATGACGGAAATAATGGACACCTCTACACGAACTATGACAAAATTTGCATTTGATCAAGTGATGTGATGGCCACTTGTAAACACATTATTGATCCAAATACAATTGATTGCTCAACGTTTTAACCTAAAAACTGCATCATTAAGAAAGAAAGCTAAAAGTCTACAACTACGTAGAGTGTGATGTATTTTGTCAGGGGCGAATAAGGAGATCAGTGGTCATTGAGCAGAAGCTGTGTTGGTTGACAGTGGTCGTTTGGATGGAGACAGTGCTGACTGAGAGTGGCATGGTAGAAGTTGGCTTGGTTGGGGACAATGGTGGCTGGGAGTGGCATTGTGGACGTGGATGGTGGCTGAGGTGAACGATGTTGGCTTAATTGGGGACAGTAGTGGCTGGGAGTGGGGTTAATGGTGGCATCAATGGTGGCTGGGATAGAGATAGACGATTAAGGTGTAGGCATGTGGTGAAGTTAAGAATTATTAGATGAGATAAAAAGCTAAAAAGGATTTCCCAAAACGAGAAGGTAAACAATTTAGTCAGTCACCCAAATAAGGGGCAAACGATGGACCAGGACGGAGGGAGTATATCAAAACTACATAGCTAAGAAATCTGTTTGTCGCAAACGCCATATTACCCCATAGTTTTTCTTGAAAGGTGTACAAACATACTTTCTATGCTAGAAAGCATTGACAGGGGTTAAAATTAGGAGTTTACGACTTAGTGGAGTGTTAATCACTTAATCATTTAATTTTAATTTTTAACAGATATACCTGATATCAATACGTGACAAAGACGGAACTAAACTGGGATGCCAAGTGTAGTAAATAACTATCACCTATTTCATCCTTAAAAGACACCAATTGAGGTACATTGGCAACTGCTAAAGAAAAAAAAAAGGTACAAAACTGCCACTAATGGATGAACGAGTAAACACAAGGTTCGAAAGTAGTGTCTTAAGAAAGAGACAAGCATATCAAAATACCTGCTGGATCAGTTCCTTCAAAAGCTTCCAGTGAGGTTCTTTTTCAAAATTGGCTGTGAAAGTTATCAAAGGTCGTGACCCTTTCAAGTGATTACCAGTAAGCTTCAACTCTTCCATCGTGTGCACTGAACCAGGCAAAATGATAGTTTCAAGGTAATGTAAATGTAAACTCAGCATAGACAGACAGCAGACAATGAACATATAACACAAATACAGCAAAACAGAAAATACAAATACCTGCATTGACCAAGAATTTGACTGATGGACCATTGGGGGACTTAGCCATCCACAAGTAAAGATCTTTATGTTTCCTGCACTGCAAGAGACCGAAGGAAGCAATCAGCCAAAGGAATTATTGAGGAAAAACAGTCAGCAAAAACATGGAAACGAGACAAGCAGACCAATGAATAAGGAATGATGCAGGTGCAAGATGATCATATGCCATTCGGATTTGAAAGCCAATCTTAGAGGACAATCTTATTAAAGAAAAATTCAGAAACCAGGTTTGCACACTTAATTTTGAGAGCCTCTTAGAAGGCTCAAATGAAGTCTATTATCGATGTGCCATACCATTTTGGAAACCTAGGAGATTACACTAAGTCATGGTTTTGGAATTAACAGCAAAATGTTTATTGATTGGATACAGTTTATTTTATAAACTGGACTAACAGCAGGCGTTGATCAGAAACTTCAGATTACAGGTCTGAACTTTGAAGGCTTGTATCTCCCTCTACAGATAACGGAATTAGGTGAAATTGATGTTCAAATTGAAGTTCAAGAAGTACTCTTTCAAATGGCACCAATTAGAGCTTCATTAGATGTGTTTTTCTATGTCTGAATCCTGTTTCCGCACTGGTACGTTTCTGAACAGACACTGTTTTCAGCAGTGATTTCTTTTGTTGTTGTAGGTTCGAATTTAGAGTATATTATTACTAAGTTGGGGCACATATTAATTGTGGGAGGGCCATCAGAGCAGTAATAAGTAAAGATAATTGTTCCTACAAGTGTCCCTAGTACTCTATAGAGTTAATCCAAGCCTTCCGAAAATAAAAACCAAACCGCAAATAAATCACACACATCTTATAAATCCAGTCATCCTCATAAACATAATGTTTGAGCGCCACTTCACATAAAACTTCACAAATTTCAGCACAGCAAATACGAATTCAATCTCAATACTCCGCTACATAGGTGACTTTAGTCTGCTTGAAACATTAAATTAAATCAGTAACTAGCTAATATAAAGCCTGATAATTTTGAACAATCACAAACATCTTTGCAGCGCTCATATTGACGATTAATAAACAAAGGGAATGATACCTCAAAGAACAAGCAGGAAGAGCAATTCTTGAGCTCAGCAAGCTCATTCAAGGTAGCACCTTTACTCTCCTTTGATTCAACCTTATTATCCCTCTTCGAATGCGGCAACAATGCCTCCACATTCAACATCAAATGACGGTACCTATCATTTCAACAACACATCAAAATTAAGATAAACACCAATAACAGTGAATCCCTCAACATTTACTCAAAACTCTTCTGACAAGGCCTTCACACTCAAATAAACCCCAATTATTATTCACACTAAAACCCATAACACAACCCCTGACTCATAATCAATCATTTCTTTTCAAATTTGAAACTTCATGAACACTCTAAAGACCCAGAAAAATCAATAACCAACCAAGTTCAAATCTTTACTTCATTAGGTCTGAGGTAAAAACACAACAAACCCAGTAAAACAAATGCAAAAGAAAACAGGAAAATTTGCAACAACAGTAGCAGAATAGCTAAACTAAAATACATGAAATTATCATACAAATTAAAAAAAAAAAGAGGGTAGTAAGTTAATATAAACCTGAAATTAATACGACGAGAGCAAGTGATGAGAACTTTCTCCTTGTTGCGGAAGATATGAGGACGAAGGGCATCATTTTGGGTGTCCTCCTGCTCAGTTTGAGGCTTGTCCTTCCAACCAAAGAGGGTTCTCTGTGGCCTCTCCGGTGCGACGGCCTCTTCCACCTTCTGGGTTTCCACATGCTTTCTCTTCTTCCCCATACCGTAAACTACAATCTTCTCCTCTTCTTCTTCGTAGCAGAGTTTATGCTTGATGTTGGTCGAAAGAGAAAAGAACGGCTGCTGAGGGGTTTAGGGTTTAAACCTGGCAGATTTTATTTTATGTTCAGGAAAAACCAACCCAAAATATAAGGCCGGTTTGGTATCGTGTTTGATTTTCTGTTTTATGAACTAGGCTATCTAGTGCCTCTAAATCGGTTTGCATAGGCTCGTGCACAGATTTACATTCAATAATTTCAAGGGCTTTCACTTCGACGTTCATCCTGGTTTGCGCTATTCGAGAATGTGAATCTCCGTCAATACCTCGGTGTAGGTTCGGCTGTGGAAACCAAAACCCGTTTTTTAAAATTAGCTCTCGTGATATCATTGTCCTTTGCAGTTTTTTTTTTTTTTTTTTTTTGCAACCTTGAATTGGTTATTTCTATAATGAACATAATGTATGAAAAATGAAAAATGAAAACGAGTTCTTCTGGTTTGGAAAGACGAGTTTTTGTTTTCCAAACAATCTGAAAATTGAAAACCAAAAACGATACCAAACAAGCTCAGATATGTGATTTTCAGTTTCCATTTTCTAATTGCCTATTACTTAAACATCCAATATGATTTCCATTTTGTAACTTATTAAACTAATTTTTACTCCAAAGAGCCCTTATTTGAATTTTTTTTTTTTTTTTTTTCTGTTCTTTTTAAATGTTAAATCGGGCATATATTAGAAAGGAACAATCCGATGTGGAGAGTAGTGATTGGACAACACACGTAAAGAAGTGGGTCCATTGAGAAGGGAGTTTTTCTTCTTCTCTGTTTCTCGCGGGTCTTCTCTTCGTCTTAGATCAAGCCATTCTAATCACACAACTCCTCACTCATTCACTCACTCAAATCAAAATTCAATCACAAAACACAACGAAAAATTAATCAAATCAATTGAATCAGAAAAAAATGCAGAGATTTGGAGGCGGCATTTTCATAACAATCTTGACGATCTGCGGATTATTGGCACACGTTAATGCTTTATATGGAGCTTCATCACCTGTTCTTCAGCTCACTCCCTCCAACTTCAAATCCAAGGTTCCTTCTTCCTCTCTTTTCCTTTATTTTGTCGATTTTTATGTGCCAAGTTATCAACTTTGTTAGATTTACGCATTTTTTGACTTGTAATTTCTACTGGGTATTTCTTGTTTTGATCAAAACCGGTGAGTTTTGGGGGTAAATTCGCTCAATTTGTATTAATTGTTTTCTGGGTATTTCCTGCTATTAACTGTAATTGACAATATTGTATTCAATTGGTTTTTTTTGGTTTTCTGGGATTTGATTGGAGTGAATGGATTGTGATAATGGTAGATTTAGAAGGGGAGAGAATTGTAATGTGATGAGGTTATGATTGGAAATGTAGGTGTTGAATGCAAATGGGGTTGTTTTGGTGGAGTTTTTCGCGCCGTGGTGTGGTCATTGTCAATCTTTAACACCCATTTGGGAGAAGGCCGCCACCGTCTTGAAAGGCGTGGCCACCGTAGCAGCACTTGATGCTGATGCTCATAAATCTCTTGCTCAGGTTTGCCTTTTTTTTCTTTTTTCTGTCCACTTATATACTTGTGTATGTATCTCTTGTTTCGAATGGTAATCAAGGATGTGAAGCTTGAAGATGAAGTTTAGCTACAAAGTCCTTTCTGTCTTTTCTGGGATATGTGGGATGCAGCTCAATGTGTAACTTAGCTATGGGAGATCGTTCAAATAAATGGATAATATAACTTATTTGTAGGATACTCTTTTCGATTTCTAGCTATGTAGAACAGTAGAATTAATTTGTCTTCTCATGACTTATACTAGTGAAGTTATGCAAATACGAATGATTCATTGTGTGAGCCTCCTCATGACTTGAAATATTATTGTAATTTGTAACTGGTAGAGGAAAAGGAAAGTTAGTGCAATCTATCTATGAGAATTAAAACAATAAAACCCATCAACGATTGAAAGTAATGTGATACTTTTCTCATGTCTTCGTATATGGTTGGGGGTGAAGATTTTAATTGTCATCCAAGTTGCAGTAATTTTAACAATATTTTACTAATTTCAATTGTGGCTTTGTGGCATGTCGTGAAGATCTTTTTACACTAAGAAGTAAGAAGGGTTTAGGTGGAAATCGTTGAATGTGGTAGCGAGACCTGTCCGACGGCACCTTTTTTCCTTTATTTTTTTAGAGAAATAGATAGATACGTCCAGAGATTATTGTGATTCAATGAAGTCTGGATATGTTAGCTCTTAACAATAAGCTACTAATGCAACCTCGTTAGAATCTACTCCCTCCGTCCCCCTTTAAACACCCCATACCCAAAACGCACCCTTATTGAGGAGCGTGTACACGCTAATCATTTAATCAAAGTTCCAAAAAAATTGCATGAAATTTTTGCTAAGATTCTTATCTAACTCACTATGCAATTTTTTTGGAACTTTGATTAACCGATTAGCGTGTACACCCTCCTCAACACGGGGGTATTTTGGGTATGGGGTGTTTAAAGGGGGACGGAGGGAGTATTATTCAATCAAATCAAATCAATAAAAGATGCAATTGAGCAAAAAAAAATAAATGGCTCTAGCCTCTAATACATTTAGCTATTACTTCTAAACTATACAATATCTTTTCATTTATTACCTCAGCTAGCCCAAGGTTCATGCATGTATTTACATAAATTATTGATGATGAATGAGCACACAAGTTTTGAACAATATGCATGCACTACTTAAAACAAATTACTCAGAAGCATGAATGCTCTATCAACAAGTGGTGCATGTACATATATCATCAGTGATTTAGTACCTTTTATTAGTAGCCTGCTAGCTAGTGCACATACATGGAATTTCACTAGATGTAGAAACAAAAATTAACATTCAATTCATATGGTCCCAGGGAAAAAAAAATCAAATCATTATATTTTATTTCATAACATTTAGTTATTATTATCCATGATTCTTACAATTGTTGTTAATATATAAAAGGTAGTTAATCTGAGTAATCTTATTTGACTATATAATTTGCAAATAAATTGTCTATAAATATAAATTAGGATTACAAATTTTATTTCTTTACATAAGTAACAAGGATCATGGTTGATATGTTCAATGTATAATTATAGACATGGATCAAAAGTTATATTTAGATACATGCACTAGAAATTAGGATAAGCTTTTTGATAAGAAAAAGACACTTTAACTTATTTTATTTAAATAGACGACGCAATAAATTACTGAATAATTTTGTTGAGTATTGTTATATATCTAAACTATGGAATTTCGCGGAAGTAAAAGTTGTGAGTATTCTTGAATTTCTTATACGTATTGTTATAATTTTTTGTTAAAACATATTGAGCCAATTGATTTATACGGCGTAGTCTGTTTTACTTGAGCCTGAATTGTCTGAGTATGATTTTACATGCACTCAAAAATCCAAATAATGTATGAATTTCAAATGTATGAATGTGATAATTTGGTATATGATCAAGACAATAAGTGAACTTCGACACTCATTTAGCCTTATTTTCAGTTATATCAGTTTCAAAAATTATGTTATTTGTCGTTTGACATTACATTTTTTCAGGTATTGTTCGATATGACTTGGTTTTATGAATAAATTTTCCTAAAGAAAAAAAATGAAAACAAGCTATGGACAATTGAATTGAGAAACTAAAAAAAAAAATCATGATTTAATGCTTGATGTATGAAAAATAGTTAAATCTAATTAAGGGTAATCTTTTAATAAGAAACAAGCCATTATAAAAGCGATTAAGGCTCTGTTTGATATGATTGTATGTTCCTGATGTGATTTGATTTGATTTGAATGCAACTGATATGATTTGGATGACTCTGAACTACTCCGATCTGCTGAATTTGTTCGAATTTTAATTGAACTTCGACGAAGTTATATCAAGAAAGTGACTAAATTCATTGATAATAAATTAAACATCTCTGATTTTATCCGATATGATTTAAACGTATTTGATTTAATCTGATTTAAATGCTTATGATATGATCTTATATAAGACTTTGAGATCAACAAAACACGGAATTCCCCTTTTTCTGAATGACCATCCCCCTTTGCCGGAACGATCACCCCCCCCCTTTCTATTAAGATAATTTACGATAATATTCCTCTTTCCTTATTTACACGTTCCTTGTAAATAAACGCCTTTCATCGACTATTATTTTCCACCTCATCTCACTAATCCTACGAAACCCGTCTCTTTTTACCCGTGAGAGTAAAAAATCATGAGATTCTAAATCTAGTGCTGAACAAACGTCTCAAAAGGGTAAGAACAAGTGGTACAAGTGTACTTGCTGATCTTGGTACTTCTTAATTTATAGTAATAATAAAATAAATTAAAGGGGGGATGATTGATGTGAGAGAGAGAGAGAGGTGGGGGCAGGTGGGGGCAGGAGAATAACGTTAGAATCGGTAAATATTTTTGCAGAGAAATGAAGTTGGATTGATACATTGTATGAAACCCATTTCTTATATTATACAAAAAATAATATTAGTCATCATTTTTCTTTATTTTTATTTTTTATTTTAGGGGGGTGGTTTGTTAATGTATCTGAATCTTCCTTCCCATATATATAAAGGTTCATTTCTATGCTCACCTAATATCATACCCAAAAACATTTTAACACTTTTTTTTGCCCTATACTTTTGTGTATAGGGTTCTCTCTCTCTCAAATTCTGTTTGATGTGGTGTGAATTTGAAGCTACACTTGATCAGTTTTTCTGGGTTTTGGTTTTGGTTGTTGGGTTTTTCTTCATTTTGAATTTGGTGGTTGTTTTCTCACCTGGGTTTCACCCATGCCTACGCTTGTTAATTACTGTGGTATGTTCATCATTTCTCATTTGTTTTTCACTCTTGTTTAGTTTTAATTGCGTATGTATGACGATTTTAAATGATGATTGATGTTAGCCGACCCCAAATCATGTTGGAACTAAGCCTTGTTTGTTGCTGTTGTTGTTGGATTGTTGTTTGATCTTGGTTTTTTGTTTTCTTGTTTAAGGTGCTTGAATTGTTTAAAAAGATCAAAACTTTGTTAGTTTTAGGCATGTTTAAATTGTGGGTATGTTTGTGGGTATTGATTTAGAATTGAGTATTTTGTTATTCTTAATTTAGTTGATTAATCTTGTTTGGAAAGACACAAACTTTAGGGATTTAAATCAGTTTAGGATGTAATTATTTTGTTGTTGTACTTCTGCCATTTTAATATGATTTTGGTGTATGATGGAACATTGGAACTGTGTTATGTATTAAGTTTAGAGTTCCATATGATCATCATTTTAGCTCATTTGAGTTGTCTGGTCATGCATATTCAATTTTGGTTCTGTGGTAGTGTGGAGCATGTTTTCATCTTGAATTTTGGGATTATGTTGGGAAGTTTTGTTGATACTTTTATGTTTTCTTGAGGCTCTATAGAATTGGTGTGGGATGAAGGTTTATAGGAGCTAGCTTAATGTCATAAAAATATGTTTTGGATATCTATTGTTTGCTCATGTGTTGTTTCTTGCATAATATTTCAGGGGAAGATAAATTATATAGTGGAAGATCTTCGATGGTGGATGTATACGGTCCTCCTTGCAAACGATTGCGCGTTAGTGCTCCGTTTGTGCTATGGGGGTCTGAAACCGAGCAAAATAGGAGATCGTCTTTGGATGTGCTTCCTGACGAATGCCTCTTTGAGATCTTTAGGCGTTTGCCTGGTCAGGAGAGGAGCAACTGTGCTTGTGTCTCCAAGCACTGGCTTACTACCTTGAGCAGCATCCGCAGAGCAGAGATGTGCCACACTACATCTCTACAGTCTTCCGATGATGTTGATATGGTTTCTGATGGTAATGATGTGGATGGTTGTCTTACAAGGTCCGTTGAGGGCAAGAAAGCTACAGATGTGAGACTTGCTGCTATTGCGGTTGGAACAGCTGCTCGAGGTGGACTTGGGAAGCTTTCTATCCGCGGAAGCAACTCTGTGCGCGGTGTGACAAATTTCGGTCTCTCAGCTGTAGCTCGTGGGTGTCCATCTCTTAAATCTCTTTCTATCTGGAATGTTCCTACTGTTGGTGATGAAAGCTTGTTTGAGATAGCAAACGAATGTCACATGCTGGAGAAGCTTGATCTGTCCCTATGTCCATTTATCACAAACAAGGGTTTGATTGCTGTGGCAGAACGCTGCCCCAATTTGGTTGCTTTATCTATTGAATCATGCCCTAACATTGGCAATGACAGCATGCAAGCTATTGCGCAGGGCTGCCCTAAACTGGAATCAATTTCAATCAGAGACTGCCCTTTGGTTGGAGACCAAGCAGTTGCGAGTTTATTGTCATCTTGTTCAGCTTTGTCCAAAGTAAAGCTTCAGAGCTTAAACATCTCTGATTTTTCTCTTGCTGTCATTGGTCACTATGGGAGGTCTGTCACCAGCCTCACTTTGAGCAGTCTACGGAATGTAAGCGAGAAAGGGTTTTGGGTCATGGGCAATGCTCAAGGATTAGTGGCTCTGGTATCCCTCTCTATTGCGTCGTGTTTGGGAGTGACAAGTTTGAGTCTTGCAGCTATTGGCAAGGGGTGCTGTACTCTCAAACTGATTTCTCTCCGCAACTGTTGCTTATTGTCAGATGAGGGATTACTGGCATTCTCTAAGTCTGCAGAATGTCTTGATAGTATGCATTTGGAGCATTGTAATAGGATTACTCTAGCAGGGGTTGTATCTGCTCTCTCCAATTGCGGTTCAAAGTTCAGATCTCTTTCCCTTGTTAAGTGCATGGGGCTTAAGGACATGCCTGTTGATGAGAACTTCCAACATCCTTGCATGTCACTTCGATGCCTTTCTATCAAAAACTGTCCTACTTTTGGCAGTGCTAGCTTGGAGGTTTTGGGTAAGAAGTGTCCGAACCTGAGACAAGTAGACCTGAGTGGACTCTATGGAATGACAGATGGTGGCATAATCGCTCTTCTTGAGAGCTGTCTGGCAGGGCTTGCTAAGCTGAACCTAAATGGCTGTATTAACCTGTCTGACGAATCTGTTCTAGCTGTTGTTAGGCTGCATGGTGAAAGTATCAAAGTGCTGAATCTTGATGGCTGCATGAGAATTACTGATGCGAGCTTATTTGCCATTGCTGGCAGTTGCCCGTTGCTTAATGATCTTGATGTCTCAAAGTCTGCAGTCACAGACTCGGGCATTGCTGCTCTATCTAGCTCAAAACAGCTGAACCTACAGATTCTTTCCATATCAGGCTGTTCTAGGATATCCAACAAGAGCTTACCATACCTTATCCAGTTAGGAAAGAGACTTCTTGGTTTGAACCTCAAACATTGCAGTTCACTTAGCGCCAACACTGTCGACATGCTCGTGGGTAATCTATGGAGATGTGATATTCTCTGCTGATGGGAGACGATCTGCTGAGTACCGCACATCTTCCAGCATCGCATCCTTGGTTTTTCTGTTCACGATCAGTCGCTCTACAAAGGATCAGTTAACTTCAGATTGTTTTTCTTGGGGATTTTGGTGAACTATCTATCACCGTTTTTGCAGGCTACAAGAGCCTGTTCAGTTTTCGAGTCTCCTGCTGCTGACAGGATGACCGGCCCCTGTTACCTCCACAGCTCCCCCTGAGTATACAATCAACTGATCCTGTTTTAAGAGCTTCTACATCGCGACAAACCTTTTCTTCCAGACATGCCGTGGACGAGTCACAAGATATGCTCTAATAGCATTCTTCCGAACAAGAAGTTTGTTTCAGAGACCTTGTTTATATGTTTGATCATGTCTTTGCCCTCTTTTCTCTCTAGGATAACTTTTGTAGGCTTTTCGGTTGCTTTGCGCAGTTTGCGTTCGGACGGGGATAGTCTTGTTTGTCATGGACCTTGGCTATGGCATTGAGCACAGACTCAATTTTGCCATGGACAACCTTTTTGGTTGTTTTTTTCACTAAGGTTCTAGTTTTTGCAGGCTTTTCCTAGTTCACTTGAACATGTAGCAAGCAACCCTTTTTGGTGTTGGAACTTAGAAATAGAAAAAAAAAAAAGAAAAAACCAAAAAAAATTGGGGTTTAGGCTTCATTGTGCTTCCTTTTTTTCATATCACTATGAATCTATGATGATAGTTTTGTACTTAGGTAGTCTGCATACTACAAATATTTTTGGCTGCAACAACTTTAGGGCAAGAACGTGTAAAGAAAACAGTTTTATCGAAGTTTTTGTCGATTATCGCTGTCTAAGGCTAGAAGTTTGTTGGATGCCTAGCCCAAGACCGTGTGGGCTATAATAGACTGGCCATGAAATGAACCAAAACCAAAGAAATGTACAAAACCCAACTCATTACCCAAATAATGGAACGGATCTTCAAATGTGTGTACCTTTGTGTAACACACAATGAATGATTCATTGGTCATTTTGCTAGAACCTATTGGCCGATTATCATTTCGCAACCAAAATCTATCCCCATCTTTAAAAACGGTCTTTATTATCGGATCTATGAAAACTTATATTGGGGGGACGACTTTCTCGCCAGTTTTTCATGAATAAAACATGGCCGTATGATACTTAAACTATGAGAAGGATACACATATTGACATTAACTACCAAAGTACCAAGAGATTAATCTATCACCATCTATAAAAACGATCTTTATTATCGGGTCTATGAAAAATTATATTGGAGGGGTATCAGGTACGACTTTCCCTTCAATTTTCGTGTACGAGTCACGACCTTATGATACTTAAACCAAGAGATTGTTTAATTTTCAAGGCTTTATCATTGTAGGACCCTACTATAGTGTATTACTTACTATAGGTTTCCCCTAGAAGTTGATTATAATCCATAGGATCAAGACATTAATTCACGATTCCACCTTTCTATTGGAAATCTTAGCAACAGTAACTTGAATCATTGTCCCATCCTACCCTAACACTATTTAACCAACAAATTCCCGTTTACGTAATCTAACTTCTTTCTCACGAGTTTCGTGCCATTATTTCATTTGCAAGGTAACTAATTGACCATAACGTCTCACAATTCTTGTACGGTTGAAATTCGGAGATTAAAGAGTGAGTTCAATTCCCTTAAAAACATGATCATTCCTAGGCAAAAATTGTACAAACCCGACGAATTTTATCTGAGAGTTAGCTCAACCCTCAACCTCAAAATTAGTGTCTTTTGAGTTTTAACTTTTACCACTTGAACCATCCTCCCTGAAACACTATTTTCTTTGAAATTTTTTACTGTAGTAATTTACTACTGCTACTAATACTGTTTCAAATTCATGTGAAATAGAATCAGATGGGGGGCAGAACATGAGAGGTGAGGAAAAGGAGACAAGGGGATTAGTACACCAATAATTGCAAAAACTTTTGCAGAGGAAGGTCAAGTCATTTAGCTGAGATATGAGGTTAAACAGTAAAACACATCAGTCTGTCAACTTCTATAGTTCTATCTAAAGATCTGTCATTCACTCCCCATACTCAAGCAGTACTTCTACAGTATTTTTCATCATGATTGACCCCATTTTGATTTTGGATTTCAGCAACTTCCTCTTGAAGATTGTTTTTTTTTGCTGAGTATCCTCTTGAAGATTGTTGCTTTGCCTATTAGGCTATTACAAGATTGTTGATTTTGGATTTCAGCAATATTTTCTTTAAGACTTTGATGTTTTGCCACTTACAATAGCATCTACTGTACAGTATTGATCATTGACACTTCTAAACGCACTTTCGGCACTCCCACTTACATTATGTAGTCTCGTCTTTGTGTGCAATGAGATCGGGTTAATAGACGGTTTTAGCGATGTCACTATCGTTATATAGATGATCGTCTTTGCTTATATGATATCGGAAAAAAAAAAATAAGTAGGGAGTGATGAAAAAAGGGCCAATAGACAACCGTTTTTGGCCTTTTTTCCATTCTCACTAACACTAGAAATGAATGTCTTTGTTTACCTACGTAAGTATTCTTTAGAAGAAGCTTTCAAAAAAAAAAAAAAAAAGTATTCTTTAGAAGAAAATCGAGTTAGTGGGAGCGCTAAATAGGTGGGTCTAGAGTGCACGAGTAAAGTGTACAGAATGTAAGGGTATTAAAGCTCTTTTCCAAAGTTTTTACACCAAACCAAACCATATGCATATCATTTCTTCTACATTTTCCAAGTGCACACCATAAAAACCTTCAGTTGCACAACAAAATCTCCTGTATTTGACCATCATTATTCCATATTCATATATAGTATACAAGAATTAGCCAAAAATATATACATGTAACAGTAGTTTATATTAAAATGGATTCACCAAGAAGCTGCTGCAGATCATGCTCAGTAATTATTCTGGTCTGCCTTCTTTCTATGTCTCTCTTGCCTTCCCTTTCAGGTAACTTTTTTTCCCCATGCACATCTTACTAACTACTAAGGCTCCTTGCATGGTTAAAACGTACGACGACAGTTTAATACGACGACTTTAGGACGTCACTCACGTGTATATGACGATTCATGTTAGCCGACATAATTAATTAATTTGTTGACGTATTGTAGGCATATCAGTAAGCAGGAAAATGGTGCTAGGGTCCCGGCCACCGAGGTGTGCCAACAGATGCATGAATTGCAGACCGTGCATGGCTGTTCTCGTCATTCCGCCGCGCCGGCTAATGCCCCATGAAGAAGAGAGCTACTACCTGCTTTCATGGAAATGCAGGTGTAAGAACAAGTTTTTTCAGCCTTGATCATAGTGATTATTACTATTCATTGAGTATTTGAGTGTCCTAATTCATGCTTTATAGTAACTTAAGCTAGTATAGTTAGTGTAAACGTAGAAGTTTTGCGCATATATAATTCAACGAGTTGTATTATTACCTTCGTGTTGATTATATAATTGGCTAGCTGCTCGTCTATAGTAGATGAGTACATGTAGTTATAGATGTTACAATGTGCGTATATATGAGACTTCGGGAGATGAATTATGTTGCAATTATATATACATTTACTAGTATTGTGTTCAATTCAAACGAAATGTAACGATTATTTTTTCGGCTAAGTGGTTTAAAGGTAGCAGATTAGTTAACGAAAAGAATGATGCCATAGCTCTGTTAGACCATATCACAATCACTTAAAGTAATGTTTTGATCTTACCATTGAACTTCGCTTTGCTCAGACATTTTACTCTCGTCGTCATATTATATTATTAGGACTTTTTTTTTTGACGATTTCAAATATTACGGTCTTACAGAAAGGATTCGAAATACTTGCAAATGTTTTGATCTAAAGAACGCACGCGAAATACTTTCAAACGTTACGACCTTAAGAGAAAGGAGAGAGTATATCATGGGCGAATCTAGGGGGTAGCCTGGGGAGCACCGGCTATCCCAAATTTCCCGAAAACGTCAAAATATTGTCTAAAAAATTCCAAAAAAATAGGAAAAAATTAATTAGTACTAGAAGGGCTACCCCAAGTTTTGGGGCTAGATTCGCCACTGGAGTATATAGCTTCAGTGTTGCGACAACGTACCCTCGATTTGTACTTCTTTAGTTTTTGTACTGTCACAATCTCCCAATAATACTCTGCTTTTTAATCGTTTGGTCCCCTGAACTTGCTGCTTGAATTAGGGGAAGCAAGACGAGGAACATATTCTGATGCAACTCTTGAATTTCATTTCCTATCCACTGAAAGTTGACAAAACTCATAGTACTTCAATTTTAACGTACTTTGGATGATTAGATTCTATCCGATATAATGCAAATCCACAAAACTTTACTAATAGAACGGGCAACTCGAATGGAAAAGATTGGATGTTAAAGTATAAAAGTCATTGTTTGGCCCCAAACTATTAGTCTAGACTTTTGGTTCAGTTAGTTTCTAACATGGTATCAGATCCTCAGCGATCCTGAGGTTTCAAGATCAAATCCTCGTAGCCCCCTCCTCAATCAAGTGCACGTCAAGCACAAAAGTCGTCGTCTGTGAATTGGTATAGTCCACGTTTCATGCCCAAAGGTCATTCACGTGAGGGGGCGTGTTAAAGTATAAAGTCATTATTTGGGCCCTAACTATTGGTCTAGACTCTTGGTTCAGTTGATTTCTAACATTGGATGATCCGCACTTACTTGTAATGTCGTAAGAGAACGATGCTACTACCCGGGAAGTGGCTTCTTACTATGCACTCGTGAAGCGTATATGTGAAGAATTGCTCTCACGACACAAGCATTGCATGAAAGTAGAAACTTGACTAAATGTGTACATTGTTGCTTCGGAGTTCGGACACAACGATGGTGGATGCATGGACTGAGTAGCTGTTTAAGAAGTTTACTTGCAATTACTAACGTTTTGGACCCCGAAATTATCAGACCATTAGATATGATCAATTCACACACTCGCTCCACTTAAAAAAACAAGCCCTTAAGATCTTGCCGGAGTTCTGAACAACTTCCCTTGAGCGAGCCTCCATACAAAACGGCGCATTGTAATTACTTTTTATTTTTCGAAAAGCATAAAGGTGAGGTTAATGAAAAGCATACATTCTTATAGCTTCGAACATACATAGATTCTCATTCTTATTGAGAACTGCTACAGATAAGCGAGCCTGGTCCTCTTGAGGAAAGAACCACCACACCGGTTGGCAATGATATTAACAAGTTATACAGTGGCTGCTGTGCTCGGTCTAACAGTAAGACCCAGCTTAATGGGGCAAAGTCGAGCACAAGATACAGATTATGAAGTATCGAAAAGATTGACTTACATGAAACATTACATATTAGCGATCATGACATCATGTACAGCGACAATTGTTGTCAACTTCCACGGTGTTGGACCATCTTCTTGTGGCATTTATGTAGATACAACCTGGTTTCACAATCATTTGGATCATGTTTTGATAGCTCAGCTTTACGGCTAATGGGAAAGAATCAGCCAGACACGGTCTTAAGCAGGCCAGAATGTGGAGAGCTCCCAGACGGCTTCCAAATGATGTGATCCAGTTTACCACACAATCGTTTATAAAACTGCAGGCCAAGACCATACGATGACCTTAGAATTTGAACCAGGAGATGTAGGACAAGGCATTTTATAATACATAAGACTAGCAGCAAAATCTACTTCATGGGCGAGCGTATCAGTATGGTTACCACAATTTAGTGCATTCAGACAAGTAAGATCTAAGTGCAACTAGGCTTACCGTAATCAGTTCTTCAACAACAGCGACAAATACCCAGAAAAAAATGTTTAGAAAAAGCAAGACCTTAAATTAGAAATATTGGATGCAGTGACAACAACAACAACAACATCTTTACCCCAGTGCCTTAAAGGCTCCCGCCATAAGGCAGGGTAAGGGGGGGTTGGATGCACGTATGCCTTACCCCTATTGAAACATAGAGAGGCTGCGCACGGATGCAGTGACATGTTAAAAAAAAAACTGAAGAGACTTCACCAACGATGAGATTGCCACAAAAAAGACCTCTTTCATATAAGGCATACAGGGTATAATCTTCCACAAACTCCCTTTTGTTTAGGATAAGTAATAAAGAGAATACATAGAAGGGACACCAATCTTTTACAGAAACACTAATCAGCGTGTGCGTGTCTACAGGCTTATAATATATTAGAGGACAACCATGTAAGAATCCTCAGAGGTACACATGGAACAAAGACAGGACAAGCTCATTAAGAAGTTATCAAATAGAAGAATGACGAAAAGACACGATCAAGGGGGGGAGGAGACCGAAAGTATATAGAAAACACAAGGTACGCCCTTGTGACACAATTGCCCATAGTTTCAAGTTTCGAAGAATGCAGAAACAATTAATCTCTAGAATCAAATCAAGAAATAAAAAACAATGATATGTGCCCCAGATATGAGAGAGCCTCGAGCACAAGTAATTTGTTGAGCCTAGCGTGCGATTTTTGCCAATTTTTTGGAACCTACATTAGAGTTTTGGGTCTAATATTTTTGCGAAACGCCACTCATACAGGCTTCCAAAAAAAAGTGAGCCGTGTTTGTTCCGAAACCTTATTCGGCGTGTTCATGAACCAAATTGAAAATACAAGATTAATGCAGCGGAAACTAAAGTAGGATCAAATACCTCCGGCCATTGCACTTGTTGTTGTCTTCTTATCATTATCACAAAACCGTAACCTAAGCGCGAAACCATAACCCGGTACCAATTTCTTCTCTCAACCGTACCGATGGTGTTTTTCTTAAGTTTGGAGAGTAGAATCAGTGACCCATTATACATACTTCAGTTTTGGCAAACTTTGACAAAAAAACTTTTAAAAGAGCCAACTGTCACAAAACATTGACACATGCAGTTTTCGAGTATCATTGTTGGATATGAGTGTTGGTTCCATTGTTAGGAAAGTTCCCCCATAGCCTTTTTTGGCACAAGTAATCCTTGAGCCTAACGTGCGATTTTTGCCTACTTTTGTACCTATCAGAGGTTTTGGGCTCTAATATTTTGCTAAACCCCATAATGTGTCCCTTAGGCGCCTCCACATGAATTCGATCCATTTTTGTTCCGCGGACAACTTGGGCCAAAAAGAGTAGACATATACTTCGGATCAGGCCAATTTGACCAATTTTCAAAAGGAGTCAAATGTTCTCTTTACTGTGAAAAGCCTTGGAGAAACTTTGATAAAATATGAGTGAAAGTTCCTTTGATATTACAATTTTTCAAACCGAGGATTATATACAGTAGATTTGACCAATTTGATTGAGGAACCCAAATGTTCTGAACTCCGCCATAGACAGTTTTTGAGTATCCTACCTGAATGAGTGTTGGTTCCATTTTTAGGAAAGTTCTCTCAGCCTTTTTGACACAAGTCATCCGTTAGACTAGCGTGCGATTTTTGCCTACTATTGGAACCTATCAAAGGTTTTTGGCTATAATATTTCACAATTTCAGGAACCAACACACAAATATAACAAGAATACTCCTAGGCTCTATGCAGTAATGTTTTGAGGACCTTTGGCCCATGTCAAACAATTGATCCAATTTGACTTGAATCGCATTACATAATCCACGATTTTTTGGAAAAATGGCTCCGGAGCAAAAACGGCTCAAACTTTAGTGGTAGCCCCTGACGTTGATATAATGACGATTAGCAAAAAAATTGGAGTATAAAACCTAAAAGAAATTTAGAAAAACTGGCAAAACAGTCCCAAATCTCTACATAGTGACGAGGGTCGAAACACATGAAATACTTCACCAAATGAGGAACAACCACTCAAATCCAACAAGAATACTCCTAGGTTATCTGCAGTAATGATTTGAGGACATTTGGCTCATTTCAAAAAGTTGATCAAATTTGACCAGAATCGTAATACATAATCCAAGGTTTTTCGATAAAATAGCTCCGGAACAAAAACTGCTCAAATTTTGGTGGTAGCCTTTAGGGATGATATAATGAGAATTTGCGAAATATTAGAGTCAAAAACCAAAGGGAAAATGAGAAAAACAGCCAAAACTGTCACCATTTCGTACACGGTGCCGAGGCCAAAATCCCTAAAATACTTCACAAAATGAGGAACCAACACACAAATATAACGATATTACTCCTAGGCCATCTGTAATAATGTTTTGAGGAAGTTTGGCTCATTTCAAAAAATTGATCAAATTTGACCAAAATCGTGGTACATAATCCACGGTTTTTCGAAAAAAATGGCTCCGGAACAAAAACAGCTCAAATTTTTGCGGTAGCCTTTAGGGATGATATAATAGGAATTTGCAAAATATTAGAGTCAAAAACCTAAAAGAAGTTGATAAAAACCAAAATAGTCACAAATCCGTACATAGTGACGAGGGTCAATCCCATGAAAAACTTCACAAAATGAGGAACTAACACAAAAATATAACAAGAATACACCTCCGCTGTTTGCAGTAATGTTTTGAGGACGTTTGGGTCATTTCAAAAAACTGATCAAATTTGACCAGAATCGTTGTACATAATCCACGGTTTTTCGATAAAATGGTTCCGAAACAAAAACGGCTCAAATTTTCGTGGTACCCTTTAAGGATGATATAATGAGAATTTGCAAAGTATTAGAGTAAAAAACCTAAGGGAAAATGAGAAAAACAGCCAAAACCGTCACAATTTTGTACACGGTGACGAGGGCCGAAATCCATAAAATATTTCACAAAATGAGGAACTAACACACAAATATAACAAGATTACTCCTAGGCTCTCTACAGTAATTTTTTGAGGACCTTTGGACCGTTTAAAAAATTGATCAAATTTGACCAAAATCGCAGTACATAATCCACGATTTTTCGAGAAATTAGCTCCGAAGCAAAAACGGCTCAAACTTTGGTGGTAGCCTCTAACGATGATATAATGAGAATTGGCAAAATATTAGAGTAAAAAACTAAAGGTAAAATGAGAAAAACGGCCAAAACTGTCACAATTTCGTACACGGTGACGAGGCCAAAATCCATAAAATACTTCACAAAATGAGGAACCAACACTCAAATCCAACAAGACTACTCCTACGCTATCTGTACTAATGTTTTGTGGGCGTTTGGATCATTTCCAAAAATTGGTTAAATTTGACCAAAATCGTAGTCTATAATCCACGGTTTTTCAATAAAATAGCTCCGGAACAAAAACACCTCAAATTTTGGTGGTGGCCTTTAGGTATGATATAATGAGAATTTGCAAAGTATTAGAGTAAAAAACCTAAGAGAAAATGAGAAAAACAGGCAAAACTGTCACAATTGGGTATACGGTGAGTCGGTGACGAGGGCCGAAATCCATGAAATACTTCACAAAATGAGGAACCAACAATCAAATCCACAAGACTACTCCTATGCTATCTGTACTAATGTTTTGTGGACGTTTGGATCATTTCCAAAAATTGGTTAAATTTGACCAAAATCGTAGTCCATAATCCACGGTTTTTCAATAAAATAGCTCCGGAACAAAAACACCTCAACAGGCAAAACTCTCAAAATTTTGTACACGGTGACGAGGGCCGAAATCCATAAAATATTTTCACAAATGAGGAACTAATACACAAATATAACAAGAATACTACTAGGCTCTCTATAGTAATTTTTTGAGGACCTTTGGCTCATTTTAAAAAATTGATCAAAATTGGCCAAAATAGAAGTACATAATCCACGATTTTTAGAGAAAATGGCTCCGAAGCAAAGACGGCTCCAATTTTTGTGGTAGCCTTTACGGATGATATAATAAGTATTGGCAAAATATCCGAGTCAAAAACCTAAAAGAAGTTGATAAAAACAACCAAAATAGTCACAAATCCGTACATAGTGACGAGGGCCAATCCCATGAAGAACTTCACAAAATGAGGAACCAACACACAAATATAACAAGAATACACCTCCGCTATTTACAGTAATGTTTTGAGGACGTTTGGGTCATTTCAAAAAAATGATCAAATTTGACCAGAATTGTGGTACATAATCCACGGTTTTTCGATAAAATGGTTCCGGAACAAAAACGGCTCAAATTTTTGTGGTACCCTTTAAGGATGATATAATGAGAATTTTCAAAGTATTAGAGTAAAAAAACTAAGGGAATATGAGAAAAACAGCCAAAACCGTCACAATTTTGTACACGGTGACGAGGGCCGAAATCCATAAAATATTTCACAAAATGAGGAACTAACACACAAATATAACAAGAATACTCCTAGGCTCTCTACAGTAATGTTTTGAGGACCTTTGGCCCGTTTAAAAAATTGATCAAATTTGACGAAAAATAGCAGTACATAATCCACGATTTTTCGAGAAATTAGCTCCGAAGCAAAAACGGCTCAAATTTTGGTGGTAGCCTCTAACGATGATATGATGAGAATTGGCAAAATGTTAGAGTAAAAAACTAAAGGGAAAATGAGAAAAACGGCCAAAACTGTCACAATTTCGTACACGGTGACGAGGCCAAAATCCATAAAATACTTCACAAAATGACGAACCAACACATAAATATAATAAGATTACACCTACGCTATTTGCAGTAATGTTTTGAGGACCTTCGGCTCATTTTAAAAAGATGATCAAATTTGACCAAAAGAGCAATACATAATCCACGATTTTTTGAGAAAATGGTTCCGGAGCAAAAACGGCTCAAATTTTGGTGGTAGCCTCTAGCGATGATATAATGAGAATTGGCAAAATATTAGAGTAAAAAACCTAAAAGAAGTTTAAAAAACAGCCAAAACAGTCACAAATCTGTACATAGTGAAGGGTCAAAAGACATGAAATACTTCACAAAATGAGGAACCAACTCCCAAATACAACAAGAATATTTTGCTAAATCCCATCATCCCATAGGCGAATCCTGAAAAAGTTCAGCTGTTTTTGTTCCGTAGGCATTTTGGGCTAAAACAGTGGATTATATACTTCGGATTCTGGTAAGTTTGACAATTTTTTCCTAAGAAGTCTCATGTTCTCAAAACTTTACTATAAACAGCCTTGGAGAAACTTTGATAGATATGAGTACAAGTTCCTCCACTTGTAAAGTTCTTCAAAGGCGTTTAAGCACAAGTTAGTTGTTGAGGCTAGCGTGCGTGTTTTTGGTGATTTTCGTAACTAACAATGTGTTTTCGGCTCTAATATTATGCAAGGAGAAATAACATGAAACCTAGATGGTTCCCAAAAAATTGAGCCATGCTTGTTCCGAAACATTTTTGGGCCAAAAACCGTGGATTATTTACTGTAGTTTTGGCCAGTTTGGATCAATGTTTTTTGAAAAAACCCAAATGTTCTCAGAAATTTGCCACGGACAGTTTTCAAGTGTCCTTGTTGAATATGAGTGGTGGTTCCATTGTTAAAAAAGTTCTCCGAGCCTTTTTGGCACTAGTTATCCGTTAAGCCAAGCGTGCGATTTTGGCCTACTTTTAGTATCTTATCGCAGGTTTTTGGATCTAAAATTTTGCTAAACCCCATAATACGTCCTATAGGCGACTCCAGATAGATATGAGCCGTTTTTGTTCCACAGACATTTTGAGCCATATATACTTCGGATTTGGCTAATTTTGACCAATATTGTCAAAGCTGCCAATTGTTCTCAAAACATTACTATGAACAGCTTTGGAGAAACTTTGATAGATATATGTGCAAGTTCCTCTATTTGTAAAGTTTTTCAAAGGCCTTGGCACAAGTTAATAGTCGAGGCTACCGAGCATTCTTTTGCCAATTTTCGTACCGACAATGTGTTTTTGGCTCTAATATCTTGCAAGGACGAATAATATTTTGAGCCGCGCTTATTCCGAAATATTTTTCGGCCAAAAACCATGGATTACATACTAGTTTTGGCCAATTTTGACTAATTTTCTTTAAAAAAAGCCAAATGTTCTCAAAACTTTTCCACGGACAGTTTTCAAGTATCCTTGTTCAATATGAGTGTTGGTTCCACTGATAGGAAAGTTCTCTCCGCCTTTTTAACACAAGTTACCCGTTAAACCTAGCGTGCGATTTTTGTCTAATTTGGAATTCTATCACAGGTTTTTGGCTCTATTATTTTGCTAAACCCCATAATATGTCCCATAGGAGGATCCAGAAATTTTTGAGCTGTTTTTGTTCCGTTCACATTTTGGGGCAAAAACAGTGGATTATATACTTCTGATTTGGCTAATTTTGACCAATTTTTCCAAAGCCGCCAAATGTTTTCAAAACTTAACTACGAACTGCCTTGGAGAAAGTTTGATAGATGTGAGTGCAAGTTCCTTTATTGGTAAAGTTTTTCAAAGGTGTTCCGGCACAAGTTAATCGTGTTGGGCACACTCACGCCCAACAGATTGCATTCTCTAAGCGAAAAGTGGGAACTGCTCGTGTATTCTGTTGCATCCACTTTTCTTACTGACCTTTAGTTTGTAGGTCCCACATTATTTTCATTTGGTTATACTAATTTTTTGCTCAAGAATTGAGACTACACTGCTAAATGGAGTTCAGTTTTTGAAGAACTTCCTGTAGATTAAAAAACATACGGTTTCAAGTTAACGAACATAGAAGATGCCTATATAGCTAAGAGACCTTGGTTCCAGGTTTCTATATCGTACTAAAATTAGATATCAATCACGTTGGTAATTTTTTTTTTCCTCAGAAGTGATAGCTCTCTATAGTATTTCCATACACAATACGATACGAGTACGGAGTACCAGAAGCACAACATTTAAATGTCTATATTGGATGAGGCTTAACACAACCAGTACATTGTTACCTCAGGAAAGTATGTGAGTGTTCGACACTAACCTTATGGTATTCAAGGGTGTCACCAGCAGCTTTCCTAACATCCACCATGAAAAGTGACGGAGCAACCTCATACACCTAAAACAAGATCACGAACAATTAAAGTAACAGTTAAATATCCAAGAAGAAACTCAGTAACCGCAACACAGAAAAGATGAGCAGGAAGGTAAATTACCTCTAAAACCACAGCAAATGGACCTGCCTTATTTGCAGATATTCCTTCAAGTCTTGTCTAGATCAAACAGGGAAAAACAGAAGGAGAATAAGGAGAAGAAGAAGATAAGTACACATCTTCACGGTAGTACAGCTAAAATAACATGGCAAAAGGAGTCAATGACAATTAAGTATAGCCTTTGGGAGTGATAAAAGCATGTTCAACGAGTCAATGACTTCAGCAATTAGACCACAAGCATGAGAATCTCACAAACAGCTTATTCCACCCATTTTTCAAAACTTGTTGTAACACGAGTGAAAAATATATAAATGTGTAAGTGCAATCTGAAGTTTGAACTTGTTGACTGCCTACTCCTTACCCCCACAAAAACCACAGAAAAGATTGGCAGCTGGAAATGATGGCAGAACTCGACAGACTAAACTGGACATAGAAAGTATAATAACTTAACAATGGTGAAGGTCCATATAGAGGATTGATTTAAGAAGGTTAGTACACCAAACTCAAACAAATAGATACCTTGTAGTTACGCGTATGAACTTTAAGACCCATTGATTCGGCAACTGCTTCGATTGTAGAGATTATAGTATTTGGTGGTTCCCGGGAAACAAAGCGGGTTTGCCTCTTGACATAATCCTAATAAAGAGAGAAACATTTCTACCGTGAGTCCGAATCAACTATTTACCCATAAACTCAATGCGCAGGGAGATAACAGAATCAAAGATCCCGAAAGTGTGAGATGCCACATTGCAAAAGGGTCCAGGGTTCTTCCTGCATGTATAACTCCAGCGATTAAACATTCTGTTCAGGCTAAATAATGCACATACCTGACGTCTGTCGAATAAAGCTGACAGGTTCAGACCTTGTGACAAAGTGATCATCTCAAACGCATTCATAATTAAGGGACCCCTGTCAAGATGCCTAGACTGTTCAGTAACATATTGGTCCTGCATAGCCCACCAAAATCAATTAAAGTTACAAACACCTAAACACAGCTACATGGAAAACTACTATATAAAAGCAATAACAAGGCTTAAAAAACACACTATTCAGCAGAATGGGTGCATACAAGGCTTGAGAAAAAGTTCTGATAATCTTGAAACAGGAAAACAAAGGAAAGAATCTCACCTCAATATCATCAAAAACTGCACGAACATCATCCAGGTTTACTTCTTCTTCTACCCCTTGTCGAACACGGACGTAATTCACTTGAAACCATGGGTCATTTCTAATGCCTTCTATTGTAATACGCTGCATTGTCAAACCAAAAAAAAAAAACAAATTAGAGATGACGAAAAACTATTTAGGAACTGAGAATGGTTACTTTGGACACAACTATTTGCATCACCAGAAACAGACATTTCAGACACAAAATAATCAAAGAGTGGTTCAAGACTATTAGACGAAAAACAGAATATGATATAAGGAAATTCAGCTACTCCCCCGTCCTCTCCAAATTGCCATAGCTTTCATTTGGATTATCTCAATGTCGTATTTCAGACGGACGGACACTGCAGTCATTTTTTCTTGGAGTTTTGTTAAGGTTAGATGCAACTCATTTAATAAATACCCAATAGTTTTGAAAAGACAAGAATGATAGGGCGGGACTAAAGAAGCGTATTTTTTTTTTTTTGATAAGTGACTAAAGAAGCGTATTCAGTTATTAACTGGCTAAATAATGACTAAATACTTAGTTACTTACTGTTGTTGGATTAGGGTCAAGTATCTTATCAATCAATGACTTGGCGCCTGGTGAGAACCAAAACGGGCAAGAGAACGTGGCAGCATTAATCTGCATATACACCAAAACGACAATTTTAACAAGCGGAGGAAAGCCAGTTATGCCGATGCAAGTGCATATGATCCAAAAGTATATAATAATACACGTGCACACATGTATTGCAAGAGGACCAGAATAGCTGCCAATTGCTTCAGACAGATACTAATCTTCATGTCCAAGGACTAATAAACAATACATTGAACAGCCAAAGAGATAACAATGTAAATGTCCAAGGAGTTACATTGAAGAATGCGTAATACGTCAGATAATGAGTGAAGACAATACAGAGTGAGAACCTAGTTATCTATCAACTTAAAAGGAAAAAAGTTTGATGACAATCCTCTCCAGCTACTTCAATCTGCTACATTCTTTGGAAGAAATAAGTGAAAATTTTAACCCTTAAAGTACAAGGTGTATGAGATAGAGGATACAACCCAGCTTGAAAAGACAGATGGAACAGGGGACATTGAAACAGTTGCGCTTTAATTTTTATTTTTCCTGGAGGAAGCCATTTATGATGGGTGATGCTAATAAACACACATAGTGAATGTATCCCGATAATATATTTATGAAGGAATAGTTAACTTTCAAGCGATAAATACTATCCAAATGTAAGCCTTTTGAAACTAAGCATTCCTAAAAACCTGAGAGGAATGTTCATAGGCACTGCATGTACAGCCTTTCTCATTTAAGACATACTTAGGTCGAATTAACTGTGCAAATATCATAGTAGCCTGTCCCAGCCTAGTAGATAAAGTATGTCCCTTTATCCAAATTTATTGTAATCTGACAAAAAGTAACACAGAGGTACTATCAGAATACATGTTGGCATCAGTCATGATGACGATTACCCATGAACAACAAAACAAGATTAGTGCACACTTTGGATAGGCAATGGACCGAAGGGGAAGGGAGGGGGAAAGAACCCTAGGTTGCCAAACAATGGGTGCAATGAGGAAGGGGAAATATAGGGACTCAATAACCCTGCCTCCTGTTTAGGATTGATAGAATAAAAGGTTAAAATAAAAAGGGAAAGATGGAGAGGACAAGAAGCTCCCCGGGCTATGAAATGACAATTATTTCCAATTCATTTGGAGAAAAGCATGTGGAATTCCCTTAAAACTCCTTGTTCCCTTAAGCCCTATTCAGCACTAGCTTTTAATAAATAAATAAATAAAAAGGAGAGAGAGAGTGGTTTGTCCTTCTAGGTAGCTTTTCTTGAAAAAAGTTGTCCAAAGACACTTTGATATGGTACAAGTAAAGTTCAATTGTTTTCCCTTCCAACTTTCCTCACATTTTTGTTATTTTGCAATAAACCATATTCATTTTAGTAATTTAGTACCTCCGGAGCTACAATTGGAGAACATGTTTATTAAAGACAACTACATTGATAGCTAGCTGTTCAGGCCACTACCATCTACTGGAAACACTACCGCTGCCAAAACGACAACATTTTTAAATAAGAGACCCTTAGCCTAAAGTAAAGTCAAGATTACAATCATTCTAGAAACATAATCCCAACTCGTGAAATTTCATTCAACCCAAATACACTAGAATACATCTCCAAGGCAACCCCTTTCTTTCCTCACCTATACCACCAAATTCCATTTGCATGAAACCCATAGCAGACACGATTGTTGCTCATCTCTAGTCCAAATAATCTTTCACCATATTGCATATGCAAACTCAGATGAAGAAAAAGATGATACAACTCAGTCTATTCCGAACACATGACACCAACATTGGGATTAAGGCCATGTCAAGCCTATGTCGCTCCAAGACCTCATAAGTACTAATATTTTGTGACACCTTAGTCAAGCAAAACAGTGAAAATTATGCCGAGCCTTTATTTGCCAAATACAGGTCAATTGAATTCAATGGAGAAGTAGCTGGTGTGTTGAGGGGCAAGAAAAGTCAAAGATGTATGGACATATCTCCAACTCCCTCTTCCATGGGTTCTCAATCCTGTACCGCCCTTCAATCTGGATTCGTCTGTTCACCCATATATCTTCTCCCCTTTCCCATTTTCTCCACTAGATCAGTTTTACAACACAATTTCAAAAAAAGAGAGAGAGAGAGTAGCTGGGGTGTCAACCTGGACATATACCCAACAGCCTCTTCCATGGCTTCTCAACTTCTCAATCCTTTACCATCTTTCAACCTGGATTCGTCTAAATACCCATATCTTCGCCCCTGTTCATCCCTCCCATTTTCTCCACTATACCAATTCTACAACACAATTCCAAAAAAAAAAAAAGAACAAGAAGAAGAAGTCTAGAAGGGAGATACAATTCAATTAAGTCTTGACATTTGTAAAGTTTCCAAATGTCTTGTTAACAATCATTACAGAGATGAACCTAAATCACGAATCATGCAACGCTCCTATCCCAACAAAATAGTAATTTGCTCAAGAGCCATGACAACACTCAACAGTGCCAGACCATGGGATATCATCATCGATTCAAGCAATCAGCCAAAAGTTAGGTCGCAAAGCATTTTGTTAAATAGCTAGTTAGGAAAGAAAAGACAAAACTTCACGGCATTCAGGGATGGGTGTAGAGCAGTGATGATTATCCTGGTCCTAGGTAAGCAAGTCAGAGGCAAGTCAGGCAACTAACAGAGGTAACAGCTTCAGCTCAAGAAATCAATTAGTAACATAAACACCAACTATAGAAGCTCAATACAGCTGTTTATCCAACTGTAGCACTAGACTTAGGAGAGTAACCTTATTATACAGAGAAGGAAGGTCTGTCTCTTCAAAAGGGAGATATCCGGCTATTAGAACGTAAAGGATGACACCACAAGACCAGATATCTGCAGCAGCACCATCATATCCCTGTCGATTCAGAACCTGCAGTGTCATTTAGCACATCTGTCAGACAACAACAGTATGTGTATCATATTCCATTTAACTTCTACATGTCAACTGAAACTAAAGTGAGCAAAAGGTTAACTAGCATTCAACACTTATATGCAATAGAGCTTCTGGCCAATAGCGTCAAATAATAACTACAATGTCATACATTTCATATTCAAATATGTGTTTGACTGTCACCTACTGCCTTAGCTAGAAACTCAGCTCCAGCATCTCAAAAAATTCAAATACTTGTAATATTCAAAAGCATTTTTTGATGATATGAGTCCAATTATATTATTTATGTGCCTAGAAAGCAGTAGCATCCCAAGACCACTGCAATATAGGCTGCATAAAGTATGATAGCATACTCATAAAGAGTGAAAAAATGGATCATAAAGAAGATTAACATTTCATCAACCAAGATTTACCAGAGAAATGCCCGAGGACTTGCCCCTTGGGAGTACTCTTTTTCTGTTTTTCAAAATCAAAAAAACTAATGTGACATTTAACAAAGTTTTCGCTATACAAATCTTTCCTATGATACTTAGTAGAGTTAAATAGAAAAAGGCTAGAAATTTGAATCTAAAACCCAAAACACACGTAATTGGAAAAGAACATAAACCTTTTTCCCCCCTAGAAGCTCTTTGTCCACCCCACTATTAACTGAATCAAAATGCTCAGACCAGGACCAACATTCACACTGAATAATCATCAACATAGACACCTTAGCAAACAACGACACGTTTTCAGGTACATTTTTTTGGCAACATGCAAAAAAATTCCTACAAAAAGTCAGAGCGGCTACTGTTGGCCCACTGGTTGTCCATTTAGGACAAATTAATTTTTCGAAAATAAGCCACGTGAGTAAACCTTATCACTTCACTAGTTACTTAGCCCAATCATGATTGGTTCAAAAAAGAGAAGGCAGATCATCTGGCAGAGGAGAAACAATTTAATGATCCTTGAAGGAGAAGATACCTCAGGTGCAACATAGTTAGGAGTTCCGCAAGTAGTGTGCAGAAGATCAACTCCCTGTTCATTACGTTTTTGCAGAAACAAATCTATCACTCAGGTTCAAACAAAAATAATTGACTGCTTCATTGCAAATATATACTTAAAGCAGGCTTACTTGTTGTGGCAAAGCACTAAGTCCAAAATCAGAAACCTTCAAATTTCCATGCACGTCAAGAAGAAGATTTTCTGGCTGCATTGTAAAAGAGAACTTAAGAGATTAGTTTTGTGCTCAAGACATTAGGAATTTAAGCTTGACTTTTGATGGACAGGACAAAACCTTCAAATCTCGATGGTAAATACCCTTGCTGTGACAATGAGAAACAGCATCAATAAGTTGCTGAAAGTATTTCCTTGATACCATCTCAGAGAGCTTGCCTTTATGAACCTATAAGCTTGAAAGGAAGGTGATAACTGAAATATAATACACTGATAATGCGAAAACAGTGTACGATAAAGTAGTGTACTTTGGGCAAGCTATCTAAAGGAAACTTTCTTTAGGAATCACTAATTTTATTAGCAATTCATCAGCACAAAAGAAAATGCTCATGAGCCTTACAATCTTATCAAATAGTTCCCCTCCTGGCACAAACTCCTGCACTATGTAAATCTTGGTTCGACCGGCCAAAACCTTCAGATGAAGAGGCAACATCAATGAGGAAAGGTATAGAATTCTCTGACAGATGCATATACCACCAAAATACAAATAAATGAGCACATACCTCATGTAGTCGGACTATGTAAGGATGCCGTACAATCTTCATTATGGATATCTCACGCTTGATCTGAAATCAACAAAACCTAGTTCAAATCCAAAGAATGCATATTACAAAAGCTTCATGCTGGACATCTGCATCAATGGTAAAGCCTAACTGCTGACACAATCAAACTACTTCAACTATTTAACGAAATTCCAGCGCCCACAAAGTTAACTAGCTGGTACCGACTACCGAGCAACCTCAAGAAAACTGTCCATTCCTTTATGCATCATTGCATCTCACTTATTAAAACTAGATATAATTATCCCAGACTGTGCAACCAAGTAGGGAGGCATGCGTCCCTTCAACCACCAAAAAAACACAAAAGAAAGTTGGGAGGCATGTGTGTATGGCTACAGAGCATCAAGTATAACATTACTACGGAAGGTGGCTTTTCAATCTTTGGCTGACGACAAAGCTCAGAGGTCATGTTGTTCTCCAAGCTATATATGGGGGCAAGTAAATATTTATTGTTCTATGGGTCTTCTAAAGCAGCTCAATTGAGTCAATTTCTAGAATCCATCAAAGTGGGTACCTTATGTACCTCATTCTTATATACGAGGTCGAGAGCTTGCATTCACACCTTATGTACCTCACCAAGTTCTATACTTTATTAACGTCCCCTCCTCACAAATCACTACCACGTCATTTTTCGACAACTACATGCACTTAAATAAAGAGTACAACACCTAAAACCAAACAAACACACACTTCACCCTTCAATTACAAAACCTAGCTCATTCCTTTACTTTTGCCCGCGGTTTCAACATCAATAAACTAACACTAACTACACTTCTTCGTAGCTGATCAAAGACAACAACTTTGCGATTATTATTGTACCACCTGAGCTAGTTCCAACACCAACTTCGGCTCATAATGATTTGGGGTCGACTAACATGAATTACAGTACGTAACCGCCAAGGTAAAAGTCCGAAAACAACGAAGAAAACAATACAATAAAAAACAGTAAAATGCTAGAAATGATCAAATGAGGTACAAAAATGATCAAAATTTTCACCTGATCAACCATCCTATGCTTAAGAATGGTACTCTTAGCCAAAACCTTGACCGCCACGCTTTCGCTAGTCTCGGTATTCACCGCAAACTTGACCTTAGCGAAGGTTCCTTCCCCAATTGTCTTTCCCACCTCATACTTGCCCACTCTCCTTGTCGTCACCATTTCCACTCAATATCTATCTCTATATCTTCCTCTTCACGCTATATTTCTTTCTCTATCTCCTCAACTGGCAATCATCATCGGAAAAACCCTAGATTTCTGCAGAAAAAAAAAAACGCCGGTTTCAGGTGATCGGAGCAGTGATTGAGTTTCACCTGGGAGGTAAAAAGTGTGAATTTTGAAGAGGGGGTTGATTGAATTGTTGAGAATTGAAAAGAGGGGACGATTTTGTTAAGATTGTTGGAGAAATTCAATTGATTTGGGGGAAAAATTAGGTATTTTGTTGATCGGAGATGAGTGTTCTGGAGAAGCTGGAAGAAATGTGGGTGAATTTGGTTTGGTTTTAATTAACACATTTTTTTATTGTCGTTATTTCGGTCGATAGTAAGGAGCCAATCGAGGGCTGCCACAACTACGAAATGGGATTATTTGAATTCGAGACCTTTTGCGACTAATGCGACTATGGGATCAGCCGATCAGGGATTGCAAATGCAATTTTGCTTGTGTAATTGTGTAACGTGCTATCTTATTAGAGTGGATTTTTTGTCTCACTTTGTGCCCATTCCGTGTGCCAAACCATTGGGAGGCAACGATTTCACAAAACTTACCATTAAAAAATAATCTTTAATATAATTAAAAACTTACCAATGGAAATGAAATTGGATTCCCCAACGTAGAGGGGGGTTTCATTTTGGGGAAGTCGGTTAAAGGAGGGTATTGGAGTGGGGGGAAAAAACTTTTAGCCAAACGATTAGAATCGTAATCAGAGTGTGATTTCGTTATTTGGACTCAAAAATGTTCAACCAAACATGCGCTAAGAGTGTAAACCAATCTCGTATCAGAATTACGTTACATACTCCATGTTTCTTTTGTATCAATTTTGGGTTTCTCCCATCAAAATTGTCTCGATTTCGTATTGTGTTGATCGAATGATCGTGTCAAGCCACAGACTCGAAGGTGACAGTGCTACAGCTCGAACCCTCGAGCTCACTCGCACAAACGCGCAGTGATTCACTTAGCACACACACCTAATAAATAATTTCGACTGGCGGAAACATATCACTCCCTCATTTTGCTGAAAGATTGTAAGCTATGGTCCCTGTATAGAGCATTAGGGCACACTGCATGTTTAATCCGAAAAGATTAGGTGCTGCCAGTTTATGTCTAAGCATATGCCATTTCGTCCAGTTATATTTCATGCTGCATCATATTTAACACAAAATACGTCGGCATACAGCTAGAGCTGATCCCATATCCCCTAATTTGCATCTTACTCTAATAAGCAAGTAGTCAAGTACCATCGACATCTATAATGTTCGAACTTTCATACTTCTATTCATCGATTGTGCACCCGAGATTACAGATTTACAGACTTCTTTTGTTTACATGTACAATCTTTGGTAGGGAGAGGGTAATCTCAAGAACGTCGTGATAATTTGATAAACATACGCTTGAATGCAGAAGTTGGCTCATCCTTCTGCCACCAACGCTTTCCTGGGCATTTCAGACTACTTTGGTTAATTAGAACGCGCTCCTCCATAATCTTGTCAATCTGTTCATCGGAACGAGAAACAGTAGGGCAGCAAACTCGTCAGTGAAATAAAGTGCAATACAGATTTTCTAAGACCCAGCTCTTTGTCGCAAGTAGCACCCATGGTTTGAGAAACAATTATATGTGTGCAAGGCCTCAGTTGGCAACTTGGCATCTACGAAACATCCCACCAAGTACGAAGCCAAATTTGGAGACGCCGCCATCAAAATGTCACTTGAAGGCCCTCAATCAGACGGATTGGGGCTGCAACTCAGCCAACAGCAACACCTATGCACTTCAGTTCTCCAAAAAAAACCCATTGATTTCAGCAAGCTCAACTAGCTCTAAACTCAGGTGCGAACTCTGCTGGAAATTCAACATGTTGAGGATGTTTTACGGACTGTACCGATTGCTTACTATACCATATTCACAATGGGTAAACATTAGGCTGTAACATTCAGCTATGAAGCTGCTGAACCACATTGCAAATGCCTGATTTTTATCGAGTTAGAACCACCAAAAGCGGCAGAGCGTGAACTATGAAATGAAATGATTGTATCAAATGCTGTGGGGGAGAGGGGACTCAGGGGAGCCTTGGTGCACCAATTAAGGTGTTGCGGTTTCGACACTTTCTTAATGATCTGTAATGTTGCCATGACGCTCCGTCTAAGCCTGACAAATACCCGTGTCAAGTACTCGTAGCAACATGGCACAAAACTATACATGCATTAAGCAAGGCAGCAACTATATGGCTAGGAATGATGAAATGAAAGCCAAATTTCAGCTCCCCCAAACTCTTCCAATATGCATAACAAGATGCAGTAGAGATCCTCCATTCACCTTCATGAGCTTGACAATCGACATCAGCAACTTCAAGCATTCACTTATATGATGTACAAGATGATGAGACCGATAAAAGAGGCAAAGCAAAACTGGATCCCGGAACCAAGAGACAAATGCAAATGGAAAACTTAAGCTTTTATATATCATAATATATACCAGCTCTTACATTATTTGGGTTAGCAGCTACAAAAGGGCGTATTAAGCAAAAAGTCAGGGTTAACGGATGATCAAGCTAGTTATTTCTCTAGTTAGTAGGGAGTATCATAAAACAAGAGAAGTCTACAGAGCTATACTTAGTACTAATCATACACGAAAAGTGAAAGGCTTTAGAGCTAACTTAAGAAGCGGCTGCTAAAGGAGGCGGATGATGAGAGACGCCTTGGAAGAACATTGGTGGCACATGACTGCTAGACGCTTTCATATCATCTTCTTCATCCTCATCCTCATCCTCAGCATCCCATAGGAAGTGAGCGTACGAACCTAGAACATAACTGCACAATCCAATGGCAAATGCGTTAGTTGAATAGCTCAACTAATCCTTCATCATTTAAGTCCACCACAAACCAGTTAACAACACATCTAAGTTTCATTCCCAAATCCCAATTATAATTCTGAGGTCGACTATCATGAATCGTCACAAGAAACCACGATCACTAAGAGTTACAATACGCTGCAAAAAAGCATAGATATACTCACCAATCATCAGGGCCAGCTTTGACTGCCTGATCAAAGTAACTCTCAGCCCTTGAAGAATCCCTCTGAGTTTGCCATATCAGATCAGCATAAAGAGCCAACACAGTCGGATCACCGGGGTTTGCAAGAATCGCCCTCCCACAATACTCTTCTGCTTTCACATAATCGCCTCGAACCTATATCCCAATCACAATTGCAAGAATCAAATCCAAAGCAAAAAAATAAGCTCACAATTCCTCCCACTCACATAACATTCCACATCACAGTGCTTCATAGAACATCAAAACCTACCTAGATGTACAATAACCATTTCTTTTCTCATTTTCACAACCACATAGCATAATTCGGAGTAGTTGAATCAATCACAAAAGGATGCAACTTTGATTACTCTTAGAACAACCAAAATTATCATCAAAATTACATCTTTTACTTGATATACTCTTGTGTTAATCATTAAGAACAACCAAATTCATCACCTTTAACTAAACAAAGCTTACATCTTTGATAAATTGTACTACTACTCAACCACCCAAAATTAAAATCTTAAATACCCAAATCATGCAACAGTTTAATTAGCTTATTAACATCAAATTATCACACCAAAAGCATTGATTTAAAATTACATCAAAACTACTACTCTAAGAACAACCAAATTATCATCAAAATTACATCTTTTTGCTTGATTCACTCCAAATTAATCACTTTGTAAACAACCAAATTCACTCTTTCACCTTTTTACTAAACAAAGCTTACATCTTTGAGAAAAATCATACATACCCAAATCATGTTTAATTATCCTATTAACATCAAATTAACATACAACACCACACCAGAAACATTGAATATAAATGAGAACAACAACCAAGCAACATGAAGTGAAAGCGTAATACACAAGCTAACACAGATGAAGAAATTATACCTCTTTCAAGAACTTGGCATAGTTGCTCAAAAGAAGTGAATTTCCAGGATTAGCTTCAATCATCTTCTTATAATACGCATCCGTATCATTATTATTATAATTATTATTCCCAAACATTCCTCCACCGTCAGATCCACCGTTCCACCCGCAATTCCCACCGTCGGATGACCCGGACCCGGATCCCTCTTCCTCCTCCTCCTCTTCCACCACCACCCTCTCTCTCAACCCCAACCCGCTACTAGTCAGCAACCTCGACCCGGACCCACAACCCGACCCGGTAGTCGACCCGAACGAGGGGCGTTTCGGGAGGACGGAAGTCAGACGGCGGATGTCGGAATCCGATGCGGCCCGGATCATTCCCCTCACGGCGGGACCACCACTATTAACGGCGCCGTTACAAGAACAAGACGACGTCGTACTGTAATTAGTAGTGTCGGAGTTGAAAGACAGGTGGCAGATCTGTGTTGAAGAAGCTGAGCAAGTTGGTGTCCATGAGTTTAGTATCGGCGTTGATGAACTTCTTAATAACATCTTCTTTGTGAAGATTCTCAACAATGGCGGAAAATGATTGTGGGTTTAGGTTGGAAAAGGAAGGAAATGAGGGAGAGGTGGTATATATACAGCTTCACGAGGAAGATACAAGGAGTGTTATATGATTTGATCAGCGCCGTTGATTTGATTTTAGTCACGTGTTTTGTTGACGTAAAAAAGAAGGGAAAATGGGACAAGTTATACGCGGGAGAAGGACTATGTGTGATTGTACTTGACTATGGAGTACGAGTATAGTATGAGTGTATGACTGTATGAGTATTGTATGTTGCTCGAACTTTTCATAATACCGATATAGATACAGCTATTAGTGTTGGTACGAATTAATTGTGTAATAGTCTCGAGTTAAATTGATGTAGAGAACAGTTGAGATCAACACTTGGACATTTATTCTTGCCGCAGTTACTTTTTGGAAATACTCCTAGTGATCATGTAAGAGTGGGCGAGTGATATGTTCCGTCTCCTAATGTATGTCTCTAGTTCATTACAAGTTTTGTATCTTAAGAGTTGGTGTGATATGAGAAGAGATGTGTATAAATTTTCGACGGAGAATGTAAATAGATAGTATCATGAAGGAAACATATCATGATCAATAAGATAGGAAAAATCAAACAGGTATGTGATTTAGATACTTTTCAATTAAGGTATCATTTTACAAAGACTTATATTTGGCGATACATTTTTCCACAATTCAATGGTTGAAGTATAAAATATGTGTCAAGACATCACAAGAATTTTCAAGTCGAACAAAGGCGATCGACCAGTTATTTTCTAATACTACTATTGTGAAAGTGATTAACAACCTTAAACATGAGTAGTACCAAACTAACCAAAGCTAATCATTAAGTGTGAGTTAAGCTAAACTAATACAGTTTCTATAATAATCATGTAATTAAGACTATAATTAGAGTGTGACTATCAATCTACTTGTCTAGAAAAGTTGAACATCAAGTGTGGTGTGTTACATACTCAAGTCAATATCAAATTCCTCTATCGGCTCGTTTGGATTGTGGGAATAGATGGTGGGATGGGATTATTATTCCCAATAACCCAAAATCCCATGTTTGGTTTATGGGAATAGCATGTGGGATAAGGGTGAGAGGGAATTCTTATCCCTCCAATCTATTACCTAGGGGGGCAGGTATTAGAGCTTGGAAATTCATTAATTAATGAAAAGACTAAGTTGCCCCTCTTAAAAAATTGTAGAATGAATTATTAATATTTAGATAGGGGCATATATGTAAAGTTCTTACATATTCTCATCTTCATCTTAACAATTCTCATCCTAAGCCAAACAAGGGAATTGAACTCTCTAATTGAATTCTCTACCTTCTTATCCCACCTCTAATCCCCCCAATTCCCATCTCACAATCCAAACGAGCTGTATGATTACAATTCATGTAACTATCAAAAATGAGAAAAGGTGACAAAAATGTGATGGAACATCGAAATGAATGGGTCATCTTTTTGACATTTACATTTGTAGTTTCGGACCGCCCATTACTTCACGTGGACTCGGGTTCATCTCTTCCGTCCACCAAACTCATTATTGACGAGCCAACGTCCAAGATCTCACCACATACCATCTAGAAATCTCATCTAACGGTCTATATTTCATCAACACCTATTGTGGGCATGTGAAATTCTATCTTTTCATTTCATTCACTACCTTACAATTCACAAAAAATTGAGAAAAGTCTCACTTTCGCGCTCTAGATTTGACACAAATGGAAGAAGCAAGAAGAGAAAGGAACTTCAATCAATACAACCTCTTTTTATTCCCATTTAATTTTATTTTTTTCGCTATATCTTTATTTGTATAGCATCGTTATATTAGAGTCGATGATAAGTTAACGTATTTGTAAGGACAACAACTCAACGAGATTCATAAATTCTTTCGCTTCTTTGTCATTAAGGTGAAATCTTCTAAAAAAAAAAAACCCTAGAGTCTAAATCTCAATCTAGGGCTACCACCCATCAATTAGATGGTGGTAAGCCCCAAATTTTTAATATCTACACCCTAATTGATTACCTATCACTAGTTATTATTAATAATAACTCGTTTCTGCCTCCTCGAGAGGATCTCTCTACCACCATATAAGTGGTTTGTACTGAGATTGCGGGACTTAGAAGAATCTGATGTTCATTAATTTTGCCATGGCGTTTAGATGGATGCTG
>JBBYHQ010307410.1:4913-17942 GCA_038382645.1 Spergularia azorica | reverse complement strand
ATGATTTAAAAAAAAGAAAATAGTATCAAGTAAGTTGTTGTGGCACAATGGTAGACTTATATTTACAAATACCAAGATGTCGTGGGTTCAAACCTTACTATTGTCTTTTTGGTATTCTGCTTGGTGTTAAATATTGACGGTCACACTTTGATGACATGGCAAGCTTATGTGGCAACATTGCTTGTGAGATCGCCATGTGAAAATTCGAGTTGACACGTGGCACGCTTATGTGGCGACGTTTCCTGTGAGCTCGCCATGTGGAAATCAGCATCGACACGTGGCGATAAGGCCTAGAATCGCGACATGTGATAACGGGGACGTCTTTAGTAAAATATATATATAGATAGATTATATACTGGTACTCCGTATTGAATATGACCAAAATATGTCAATTGGTTGAACTGATGAATTTGTTATATAACGCTCATAATAGACAATGATATTCACATAGTTTCTTATACCACTTCATATACCACGGAGTGTTTAAAGTGGACGGACGAAGTATGAAGTTAACATTATATATTTAGTTTTTTCAATTTTTAGCAATTTAGCATTTGCTTATTTTACTGGTTTTGTATGTGCAGTTATACAATATAATTCGTATTAGTTTTTACAATTTGCTAACATATAGTGGTCCTAGCTAACTCACCCGCGGAACATTTTGTTGATATCACCCGCGGAGCTCACTGTAAGCGTTTTAGCTTTCGGCTTAGCTACTGGCACATATTCTTTGTTCAATGCATGGACTCGTATGCATTAGTCTGATTACATCCACCACTTTGCATAACAATCATGTCCAACTACTTCCAGTATAAACGTAACATAATCTCTAATTCTTTGTTTCACATAAGAAATGATTATTCTCTAATTTGATATTAATTGAATATATGTTTACTATATGCTGAAATTTCGGTAAAAATTGAAGAAAAGATCAAACTTTATTTCCAAATGACTTGTTGTAGAATATATGGTAGTGTAATTACTGGGCCAAATCTTTACTTTTTAATTTGGACGAAATATTAGGAATTATACCAATTACGCAATAGCTATCAACGCTTGGTAGCCATTATAAGTAGAATGAATAACGACAATTGATTTTCACAAACAAATCGTAGCCATTAAGGCCCTAGCCTGTGCGATTCAGCTTATTTAAACAGTGTTTTATAGATCAGATTTATTCAAATCAAATCATATCAGCGTCACTAAAATCAAATCAAATAAGATCAGAATCATGCAAATAACAATTAGTGAATCGAGTCTACTTGTAGTTATTAGTTCGTCTATATGCAGTTAATTTATCAATAATTTCAGTTCAGATCAAATCAAATCAAGTTCATTCAAATCAAATCAAAACAGATCAGAAAAATGCAGTCCAATCGCACAGCGCCTAAATAGTTTGACCATATAAATATTAAAATTTATCTTTCTTTCTCCTCCCCCCCCTTCTCCCCTCCCCAGCCTCACCCCAGGAACCACCGCAGACCCAACCGAACCTCCTCTTAACCATATCCCAACACCACCCCTAAGGCCGCGGTCATCGGCCACCACTCCCTCCACCCCTTGAGACACCGACGTCCCCACCTCTACCCTTATTTCTCGATATTCTAGGCGACGAAGGTGGTGAGGGGATCGGAGGCCATACTAGCTAGCTGGTCAGGGAGAGGCAATAGGTGGTTTTCCTTGGGTATGGCATCGAGAATAAGTGGGTGGGAAATGAGAGATCCTAGAGGAAAGAGAAGGTATCGTGGGAGGGTAGGGAGGCCATGGTGTTGGGAGGTGACGTCCATGGCGCGATCGGTGGTGGGACGCTGGTCTACTGGTGGTGGTCTCTGGTGTTATGGTTGCTAAGAGTGTGGACCGGTGGAAGATGGTGGTGCTAGGATGGTGGCAGGTTGAGGGAGGGGGGGTAGGAGAGGAGAGAGAAAAGAACGGGGTGGGAGAGTTGTCTATGGGTTTTGTTTTTTAATGTTTAATTAATTCATTTTTTTTTCTTGTCAAGTATTCAATGGTTGAGATTATTTTATAGAAATGAACGGTGTGATCTGCTCGATTTATAATGGCTACCAAGTCTTGGTAACCATTATAGAATCACTCTAGGAATTAATATCCTTTACATATAATTTGGCTAATAAAAGAATCAACAAAATCAATTGTCTTAGTGGTTGAAATGTTACAATATAACCTTGAGGTCACAGGTTCAAACCTTCATAGCATCATATTACATGTGTTTGACTACATAAAAAATGAGCTTATGAAGGTTTGAACCTGAAACCTCATAGTTACAGTTGTAACACTTCAACCATTAATGCAATTGATTTGAGATTTTCGAAAATAACTTTTTTAAGATGGTACTAAATGAAACATGTTTAATGTACAATGAAAAAGGGCTACCCGGGCAATTTTACACGGGTCAATGACTAGTACTTTACGGTGGGGGTATAAGCAATGAGACTAAAATTGAAACAAAGAACTCGCACACGATATATTAACTCCTAAGTTCATGTTTCTTAATTTATTTTCACAATTTTTAAAAATATAAAAGTATTCGGATAATCCTGGACGATTGAAATTAATTAGCGGTAAAAGTAATTAAGTAAACATACATTTCGAGGATACAATATTCATTGAGTAGAGACAACCCTCAAACTTACATGACAAACTGAATACGTTTGGAAACTAAAAGTCTGATCTCATAGTAACAATTAGGGAAAACGAACATTATATATTAATGAGTGCTCGTTTCAATAGAGGTATTATCCGACACAGATGGATGATGCCAAAATTACATTCCAACATGTGTGTTAGACACTTAACCAATCTTATATATTGGAACGCACCGTTGACACATGAAGTAGCTAATGATTAATATATCTTATAAAGTCTCATGTAACACGGTCTCACAATAATTATGTGAAACTTTTAGCTGGAATTGTTGTACCTTAACATTTTTGTTGTCGTATCAATAAGCCATAAATAGTCTTCATGAACAGGTATCATATATAGTCTCATAGAGTATTAGTAACAAGAATGAATGGTGACAAACTAAACCCGCTTAATGAGAAATACTATTGACATTTTTGTGATCGTTGCACAAAAGAATACTCCGTATGTCAATACTATAATCCTGTTTTAGGTCAATAATATGCCATAACCATTCCCTACTAATTACTATGCGCCTATGCGGAGGATATTGAAGGAGATAAAATGAGTTAAAAAAGGTTATACATAGAGTCAAATTTTTTTGGGAAGGATTAATAAATTTCAGGCCTTTAAACTTGTAAAGAAATCAAAATGGTTTCAGAAACTCAAGGATGTGGGCAGAGGATAAGAGTAGTGCAGAAGTTTGATCAGAAAGACAAATTAAAAAACAAAAAGTGAGTTATAGAGACTTGGAGTGCATTTAATTATCGTAAACCGAGTTCTGCTCGCAGTAGCAAAATAACAACAGTGGCTGAAGACACACAAAAGACAAGTCGAGGAAGCAGAAGATATCAAGAATCTATCTTAGATATCGTGTGCTACACGACGCCCTCTCTTTTTTTACTCAATCTCTCTTTTTTCTCAGGGGAGCATTTACCCACACCAAAAACGAAACTTGGATGAATCCATGAATCATAAATCATATTGCCCGGACTAAATCTCGTCTTAAATGTTTGTTTGTTTGATTAACAAAATTAGGGGGAGTTTATAATTCTCATGAAAATGAAAGCAGGAAATATTGCAATTGATTTGTTCTCCGACGTATTAGAAAAACTTTGCTTCTTAGTTCTTACATTCAAACAAACACTTTTGAAAATTCCCGATTAAGAAAACTTTAGGAATTAACGGAATAGAAATTTATAAGTATTTTGACTTTCCACATGAATCTCAATTTTGATCACGTACCCTTGAATTGTTGAATCATTACCTAATGCTGAAAGTAAGTAAAAAATACTACCCGAATGATAATGGACTCGAAGGTCAAAACCTAATCGACATACATTTTAAAGACCTTATCTCATACATAAACTTTTTGGTTTTGTTTCTAAGAGAAACTTGGGTACAATTGTAAATTATCACACTGTTTTATAGCATAAATACAAATGCCACACCCTAAAAAAGATACAACTTTCCTCACCTTCATAAACTAAACTTGACCGCCCTAACATAATATGGAGTACAACATAAACACCGTCCAATTTTTGCCTCTACCTAACAGAATATAAGTGAACTCATGCATGTAGGAGACAATACAATAGTGTTTTGATTACTTATTACTAACTTGTACTTGCTGCTTGCGGAGTTGGTTCTGCATGCATGCACTGATGCAAGGAAACTTAAAGCCACATATAGGTTGGTCATTTCTCAAGTTATGGCAGTTTACTTTTACTACTGCATACCTCTAGCAGTACTTAACACATACTATCACTCTATCAGTAGCCAAAACATGTAGTTATAACCTCTACAACTATTTATATAATCACTCCGTTTGAATCGCTTACTGTAGATACCAGTTATACCCGTCATTTTGTATAGTGATGAACTCTTTGTAATATTAACAATTCAAAGAAACAACAAATGAACTATTATACACATAGACACGACAAATGTGCGTACACCTACAACTTAATTTCCCCAAAATCATAAAAGTAACGTACACGAGGTGCTACAAATTGAATGGTCATACTAGTATAGACCTGCATGCTTTGATTAGGAAGCTACGTACGTAGCATTATATTCACCGTCGTGACATGCGACAAGTAGCTTTCCTAGAATTCCAAGGCACAGTGGATTTTTCAGAACCCTGATTGCGCCAGTGAATCTATTCACCCTTTTAAACCAACATTTTCATTTACGCAACGTCACTTCTTCCTTTTCTACTCTTTGTTTCTTTCCCTTCATCTCTTTTTACCTTTTGATTTTATTCTAAATAAAGTCGTCTTTCTCATACGAATCCTTGGCTTTGTACGTAAATCAATTTGATCTACTTTTGGTGTGTTTGCCAGCTGCAATTGAGGAATGCCGCACGAAATCTCCATTTTGTATTTTGCATGATTCCCACACAAATAACTATGGGAGCATTGCTGAATCTTGTACTATCACTCAGTCTACCATTAATGGCATGTTGGCATCCATGATCCAACAAACAACAATACTACTCAATTCATTCCCGACGTTCCGACGAGTGTAGCGCTAATTTTCAACAAATAATGTGACAAATAAATTAAACACTGATAGAATTGAGGAATTTCAAGTCTAAGCTAAAAGTGTAGTTTACCTTCACGTGCATCGAAAATTGACGTTACATCGCGTCTACTATAATATACAATATAATCAAGATTTACCTATACTGCTCGATGATGATAAATCAATCATTATGTATGGTTAGTTGAATACATACTCCCTCCGTCCCCCTTTAAACACCCCGCTTTCCTTTTTGTAGTGTCTCTAATTAAACACCCTATTTCAAAATTTACTAAATGGGGTAAGTTTTCACCACACATCTACACTCCACTATTTCCAAAAATAATAAACAAACTACCCATTATCTCCAACAATAATAAACAAACCACCCACTATCTCCAACAATAATAAACAAACCACCCATTATCTTCAACAATAATAAACAAACCACTCATTATCTCCAACAATAATAAACAAATAAAATTAGCTTAATCCAAGTGAAAAAGACAATGGGGTGTTTAAAGGGGGACGGAGGGAGTATAAATTTTGCCCTTTTTTCGGACACCTTCATTTATCCTTTGACATTTTTACAGTTACCCTACCTACCTAGTCACATAGATTTACATGTATATATGTAACGGCCGACATCACATTTTAGTCACCGTAATTGGAACTCAAAGCTGAATCCCCTTGGTCTTAGCTAGGGAGCATAATTTATCTTGAATTTTTACAAGATGGATCAACGGATGATCGATCAAATTAATCAGACGCGTTCTGCTGCAGGCACACCAGACATCACGTGAGTGAAGAGGGAAAACTTGATGGACACGATTGAAGAATGTAATGAGAAGCACAATGTCTAATTACTATCCCTTCCGATAGTCCTTTACATGTCCGGACAACTACAAAGTTGTGGCATGCAATTTGCAAATAATTTATGATTATTATTGCTGCTTCCCTAATCAAAGTGTGGAACCCATCTGATAAATTGGCGCGAAATGCGGACGACTAGTTCCATCAGAATCTAATCTTCTCCATACTCATTTTTGCTTCTAATGGAAGTAGGCCACTCCAACTTTTAACCTTTCCTTAGGTTCTCTCGTCCAAGTTTATTTACCAATAATCCGATCTAGTCTAGGTTCGGATACACACCCAATTACACTATTCATATACAGAGTAGCTATTAGGATATCGTTATAACTATAGTAACATTACTTCGATAATACTAGAATCTAACTTGTAAATCTGTAACGATTAGTTAGGCGGTCTGATTACCCATAGTAAGAAACGATCTAGTCCAGTAACACCAATTACATTACATCGACCGAATGCAATGTAAACAAACAAGGAATTACTATTGAGGAGTATTGACTAAGATCTAGAGATAAATGAATCTAATATTTTGGACGTAAGATGTTTCTCTTGTTGTTAATGAATAAGCCAAATGTATTAGACAAGACACAATAGACATGGACAAAAATTGTCTCCAACACCCAGGCATTTCTTCCAGCTAGAGCAACATAATAGTCAAACACTCTACTGATTTGTCAAAGGTCTATACTCTATTATCATGAGCTCGAGACATAATTGGGATCACAATCGAAGCTTCTTGTTTATTATACGCACATTAAAACCAACAATTTATTTAATCCTACTACTTAGTTTAATCAGTCAATTACATTAGTCCATCAACCTCCTAGCTGTTCCTACAACACTAAACGTGCTAACATGCAACACTTAGCAAATTACTACTCGATATCTTGTTTGTTAATCTAAGATTAAAACTCGCTACTACTAAATTTGAGTACATTCAAACCTCTTCTCACGATAATGTCTTACAACATCGCAATTGACTGATTCGACGGTATTTTACAAAGGTTGCGTACACGTGAATCTCCTATCGTAGCTAATCGACTGATGGGGGACAAAAGAGACCTTCCCAAATGTCCACAAAAGCCCTTACAATAGCACCATGGTGGTGCTCCGTATTTAGTGACAAAAAACACCGCAACAACTCCTCTAACTCCTTCCTATCGAACATCTGCTTCTCCACCACCATCTCCGCCATCGACCGCCTGAAATCCTCGTACGGGTCCTCGGAACGCTTCACCACCGCAAAACTATCCCTCACCTTCCCCTCCACCTCCCCCTCCGCCCTACACGGCATCATTTTCCTCATAAATTCCGACAACCTCGCCGGCGACGGCGACACATTACTCCCAGCCGCCACCTGCGCCACCGCCGCGGATGACTTTCTACCGGTTTGACGTCTGCGGTGGCGAGGAGTGGAGGAGTCGGTGGTGGATACTAGAGTCTCAAATTCCTCGGCGTCGTCACTGAAGAGTCCACTGTCGGAAGACGAGCTGTTCCGCCGGAACGCAGCTCTCCTCCGCCGCGGAATGCGCCGCCGCTTGTGGTGTTTCGTGGTGGTCGGAGGTGGGGGGAGTAAGACGACGTCGTTAGGGTTGGCGTTGTTGTCAGAGGCGGCGGAGTTGTAAATTTTTCGACGAGGAGGGGTAGAATCGTAATTGTAGGATAAGTTAATGTTGTCGGGGATTTTGGCGATAACGTGCCATTTACGCTGCTTCTCCCAGCGGAAACGGGAGGAGGAGGTGGAGGTAGTGGAAGGGGAGGATTGAGTGCGGGAGGAGTCATGGGAAGGGCGTGAGGTAGAGAAGCTTCGACGGGCGGATAAGAGGGCGGAGGACACGTGGCGTTTGAGGGAGAAATGATGGGGTTTGTTTGGGGTGGTTGTGGTGGGGTTTGGGGGAGGGAGGCGGAGGAAAGATGAAGGGACAGGATTTGATGGGAGGGAAGAAGGGTGCTTTGAACGGCAGGATTTGAAGACACGGGAGACTTTGAAGTTTATGAAGCGTTTTCCCATTTTGTATGTGATCAGAGTATCAGATGTTGGTTGGGTTTTGGTAGTGGTGTGAGACTATGAGAGTGGGGGGTTTTGGGAGGGAAAGTGAGAGAGTGGATGCCTTTATAGAACTTTATTACTACTGCTTCTGTGCTCCCAAGACCCAAGTAAAAACATGTTAAGAATTACGGAGTAGTAAGACTCAAGAGTCAAGATTCATGTGAGTCGGGAAAAAGATTAAGCCAGTCCGTAATCCTAGAGCCTTTAAACTTGAATCCTGGTGGTATTGTTTCCCGTCCTTTGCTACTTTGATTAATGACTCGTGGGGGAATCTTAGTCCGGATCTCCTTAATAAGATTTCGTCTTTAACTGAGATTTTAAAGCCTTGGGTGAAAGAGAATCTTATGAGCTTTCAATTTAAAAAGAAGCAACTAACTAATAGAATTGATGGTATTCAACGTGCTTTGGTTTTAAATCAAAATAATCAGTTTTTGCTTAGATTAGATAATGATTTGAATACTGATCTTTCTGATGTGCTTTTGTAAGAAGAACAGTTTTGGGCCCTTAGATCAAAAGAGAAATGGTTAGCGGGAGGAGACAGGAATACGAGCTTCTACCATAAATCTGTTATAGTTAAACGTAGTGTAAATAGAATTGTTCGTCTCCAAAATGATGTGGGTGAGTCTTTTTCTGAAATTTCTGATTTTAAGCGTCTTGCGGTTGAGTACTTTAGTAATCTGTTCAAAAAAGACCCTCACACTCCTGAGATGCATGACATGCTTAATCAGACTCCCACCCTTTTGCTCTCCTTTCCGGTGTCTATGCATGAGATTCAGGAGGCGGTTTTTCAACTGAGTCCTTGGAAGGCCCCTGGGCCGGATGGCTACCATGCTTTTTTCTATCAAAAACATTGGATGACAATAAAGAGTGATCTTTTCCTCTTTGTCAATAATGTTTTTGCTAGCAAAAAGCTTCCGGAGGCCTGCAATGGGACCATTATAAGCCTCATCCCTAAAGTTGATAATCCGGAGAGACTTAAAAAATTTCGGCCTATTAGCTTGTGTAATAATAGTTATAAAATTGTTTCGAAAATCTTAGTTAATCGTATTAGACCTCATCTTGAGAACTATATCTCCCCCAATCAGGGGAGTTTCCTTCCTAGAAGAGGCACTTTGAATAATTTTGTCATTGCGCATGAAATTTTGCATTCCATGAAAAAGAAAAAAGGCAGGTTAGGTTGGTTTGCTTTCAAAATTGATTTGAAAAAGGCTTATGATAGACTTGAGTGGTCCTTTATTGAGTTTTGTCTTAGGAAGTTCGTTTTGGATAATGGAACTGTCTCTTTGATCATGAGATGTGTCTCTTCTGCATCCTTCAATGTGCTTGTGAATGGGTCGCTGACGGACCCTTTCTTGACTTCTCGAGGCATCTGTCAAGGAGATCCTTTATCCCCTTATATTTTTATTATTTGTATGGAAGTGTTCTCTCAATTTATACATGATGCTTGTGACTGTGGGGAATGGAAAGCCTTTAAATTGTTGGGGAGCGATCTCAGAATATCTCATCTTTTTTTTGCGGTTTGATGTTATTTTATTTGGTGATACTAGTGATGATACTCTTTTAAGTGTTAATAGCATGCTTTAATTTGTCAATTCTTCTACTTCTCCGGGCAAAAAATGAACAAAGCCAAGAGTAAGATTTACTTTTCTAAGAATGTGTCTGTTGAGGTGAGGAGTAAATTTGAGTATTCGCTGGGTGTTAAGTCTAGTAATGACTTAGGGGTCTATTTGGGTTTTCCTCTTGCGGATAAGAGACCTAATAAAGCCACCATTTTAAATCTTGTTCAAAAGGTCAGAAATAAATTGAGTACTTGGAAGAGTAATACTCTTTCGAGAGCGGGTAAAATCGTGCTCATCAAATCCACTCTCTCCACCATACCCCTCTATCATATGCAAGCTTTGAGTCTTCCTATTTGGGCTGTGAATCAAATTGATCAGATTTGTGCTAACTTTTTGTGGGGCTCCACCCCGGAGGACAAGAAACTTCACCTTGTTTCGTGGAAAAAAGCTACCGCTCCCATTAAGTTGGGCGGACTTGGTATTAGATCAGCGAAGCTTATGAACTCGATTTTGATGACAAAACTCTGTTGGTCTTTAAATTCTAAACAGAACCTTGCCTCAGATGTCTTCCATAATAAATATATTAGATCAGAGGTCGTGAGGAGCCCTTGGCATTTAGAAAAGGTTCTTACATTTGGCAAAACTTGGGGAAGGGATGGGATCTTTTTAAAGATAGTGCGACTTGGGCCATAGGCTCGGGTGATTCGATAGACTTTTGGGGTAGTAATTGGAGTGGTGTCGGTGCTTTGCGTGGTAAGTTCACTGGTCCTCTACCAGCGTATATGTGCAAGGTGACTTTGAAAGAATTTAGCCAGAATGATAATTTGATTGATTGCTCCTTATTCTTTGATACTGATGTGCTTAATGCTATTAGGGGGGCAGTGATTCGCTCTGATATTATGTGCTGTAACCTAGCTTTAGGGAAAATTTTTGATACTACTAAGCTCTATGATAAGCTTTGGAAATTGAATAATCAAGGTCAACTAGACAAGTCTTGGAGAAAGATTTGGGATTTGAGATGCCCACCTAGAGTTAATTTTTTCATGTGGCTTATGAAAGGGAACAATTTGCCTACCAGGGCTGTTTTAGCTCATAGTAACATTCCAGTTTCTTCTTCTTGTCCTTTTTGCCCTGCTCTTAGTGAGAACCTTCTCCACCTTTTTCGGGACTGCCCCCGTGCTAGAGAAATATGGGAGCCCCTGAACTTGAACCCGACTTGGTTCCAGTTGGAGACTGATGGATGGTTGGATCATAACCTTAATCAGGTGAAGGATACAACCTGGCCTCCGTTTTTCAGCTTGACTTGCTGGCTCCTCTGGAAGAGAAGGAACGTGTGAATATTTGATCGGAAAAACATCCCAGAAACCAAGGTTATACCACAAGCAAAACTCCTAGCACAAAAATACTCTCATCCCCCAGCTGTTCTTCAACAGCTCCCTTTCACCCCTATTAAAAATCACCTCCCCCAGCTACCCTGGTCCACTACCTTGGTTTTCACTGATGCGTCTTTTATTGAGTCTGAGAAATCTGCAGGATTGGCAGTTTGCATTTTGGATAGGGATGGAAGATGGATTTCAGGGATCATTGCTCATACATTGGCGACGGATGCCACACTTGCGGAAAGCCTAGCTGTCCTCTTGGCTTTGAATTGGATGAAGCTGCAACATCGACAACAATTTAACCTCCTTTGTGACTGTGAGCTGGTTGTTCACGGTATTGTGAATAAGAATAATCCCACGGACAGGTTAGCTAATTTTTACTTGAAATTCAGAGAGTTCGAGACGGAACACCATGCGAATGTAGGGGTTGTAAACAGGAGGTATAACAAGGTGGCCGACCATATGGCGAGGACTGCCCGAGTGATGATTCCTCCGAGTATGACGAAGGCTATTGATGATATGGAATCTGTTGAGGTGGGGATTAATGACATCCCGGGACTATCCTCTCATTTTAGTGATGATTCTATTCTTTTGCCTCCTAGGAGGATGTAATAGACGGTAGTTAGTGTCGTTTTTCTCGTCGTTGTACCAAAAAAAAAAAAACAAGACTCAAGATTCAAGAGCAAGACTCGTGATGTATTGTCCTAATAAAAAAAACGGGACTAGAGATCGATTTATCGTTTGTGTTGTGTCATTGTGTGTGGACTGGGTAGATTATATGGACTGGATTGTGGGCTGTTACTATTGTTATTATGATTTTTCGTCAAACACTCATTTATAAAAGGTCGAGTTTGTCAAACACTCCCTCATATAAGGTAGTGGAACTCAAAACGAGACATGGTCACATAGAGTTTTACAAAACTTTGCGTTAATAGTCTAATAACCTAAAAAAGCACACTCCGGTTACATAAATAGTGGTCTGGAGTAATCATGCCTTGATAACATTGGATTGAATATATCATCATGATATTTAGGTGACAAATTATTAATGTATATTGCAATGAATTCAATATGCAATTCACACTTTCTCATTTTACGACATGTTTTTCAAATATGAGTTTAACTATAATAATATTTCTATAATATATGGGAAAAAGCCAAAACCGTACTAGTAATAAATGTTTAAGTAGAAACCCAATGGTTAACATTTTGCCATTTCCACTTTAAATTGATCGCGTTAGAGTATACTTAGAACATATATGACTTTCAAAAAATTTATAAATACGCCTCATTGAACTCTCGAATAGTGAATTTCCCCCAAGTTTTTGTTGCAATTTTGGTTCTACTTGGAGAACTCAATCAAGATTGGTAGTAGTAGTTATATGTGTTGGAGTAATCTTTAAAAATAGTTGTGCTAGAAGATGGCTTTGGCACCCTCAGTCGCATATAGCCTTGCTAGTGCCAGTTTGAGAGTCGATCAGTAGCTTTTGGCGAGTTGTTGAAGCTTGTAGCAAGTCGTCAAAGTCCCTGGCAAGTCACAACCAGATTTCCTTATTGCGTCTTTTTTTCCCTAGTTCAAAAGTCGTCATATTTGATTGACTTCTGTCTTTTAGTTACTATTAGACCTGTCAAAATCTGACCCGACCCGAAAAATGGACTCGAACCCGACCCAAAAATAACCCGAAAAAACCCGTTGTTCTCAACCCGGACTCGAAAACGACCCGAACCCGAAAATGACCCGAATGTCTGGGTCATAACCCGACCCGACCCTGTCGATCCGTTGGGTCAAATTAATTGTGCAAAATATATATTATAATAATAAAAAATAAAAAATAAATAGATAAATATTAATTAAATATTAGTAATTGATTAATTGAGACATATAAGGACACAAATATAATTAAACTATCACTAGATTTTGATCCCTTGAAATCACGGGATCATTTTATTTTATTCTTAAAAATCTTGTAACATGTTAACCGTGTTAAATTTCATTTACCAAAAC
>JBBYHQ010307402.1:0-17944 GCA_038382645.1 Spergularia azorica | reverse complement strand
ACCATGTAGCTGAATTTTGGTCAAGGCTTATCTATCAGCAAGGTTCGATAAACGATCATCCTCGTGACGCCCGGACATCAGAGCTAGATTAGTTTGAGTTGTTGGTCAACCAGGGCCGCAACGCACAACCTGCCACGGTACGAGCTCTAAACAATAGAATTAATAGTGTACTCCATCCCGAGGAGGAAGGTATGAAGGACTCGCAAAGGAAAGAGAATCCAAGGGGTAGGCCTCGTAAAAAGAGCACGAGGGCAGACCCGTCTGGGTTTGAACATGTTGCTCGTATGCCCGACCGCAATTCTGGTTCTAAGCAAAGCAAAAGTCGGAGCACTCGTAGGCAGTCTCAACTGAGGCCAAGCAATACAGGTGAAAAAATTTGTACTTTGATTTTAGGGATATTTAATTTAATTGTTTTTGTTGAGTTTTGTAAATGAATTTATTTAAATTATTTTTGTTGAGTTTTGTAAATGAATTTATTTAAATTGTTTTTGTTGAGTTTTGTAAATGAATTTATTTAAATTATTTTTGTTGAGTATAAATGAATTTATTTAAATTGATTTTGTTGAGTTTCATAAATGAATTTATTTAATTTTTTTTGTTGAGTTTTATAAATGAATTTATTTAAATTTTTTTTGTTCAGTTTTATAAATGAATTTATTTAAATTGTTTTTATTGAGTTTTATAAATGAATTCAGGTAAATGGTTTTTCTTGAGTTTTATAAATTAATTTAGGTAAATTAATTTCGATACACATAGAACTTGTAAAAAATAATTTGATAATTAATTATCGTAAATTGCTAAATAAATTGTATTGTCGTATGTGTATGTAGTTCCCGTTGTTCCCGGAGCACCCTTGATGAGAAATTATTGCACTGACGTCGATGCCTTCCCATATAAGCGTCAACTCCCTCCCGGAATATTTGATTAAATTACCTCATCGGATGGTTCGATCCTAGAGGAGATGGGCATTGCGGTTTCCGGTGTGATGTAAAAGTTACTCTAATTTTTATGTGTTTTTGAGTTTATAACGCAGCAGAATTAAAACAGAAAATAAAGGATATGAATTGGCCTAGAATCCTCGCAAGAACACTTGACTAAGACTAATTTGTACTAATATCACAAAGAAACAAAGCACAAACAAAGGGCAAGCACCAAGATCACAAAGAAACAAGGCACAAACCAAAAGAATACCTCGCAAGGCCAAGATTTGAAGGAAACTCCCTTCGACTCTTCGATATTAATTCTCAATGTATGTGTAACCTTTTTAATCTAAAAAACAATACAATAAGACTATCTATTTATATTAGCTAGACACATCTAGACTCTAAGGAATAAGGTAAGGTTCTAAACTTTCCTTATTACTTATTAAACAACTCGGAAACCTCATAGGCTCCTTTATTCCACAAAATTAGTGGAAATTAAACACTTTCCTAAACTTAAACTAAGACACAAATAATAATAAGTATTATATCTACTAAGAACTTCCTTGGACGTGCATGGCTTGGGGAATATAGCAGATTCGGCCATCCTCGTGTACCCGCTTAGAAACTGGACAGCTCAACTTAAACAGGCATATCTCCTTCGTTACTTAAACCAATTAGGGCATATGACCCCATTTCGGAAAGCTTAGATCATGAAATTTACTTTCCAATTCACTCCTCTTCGGAATACTGAGTAGTTCAGAAGATATTGAGGATGGAAGTTGATGTGACAGTCTTGAACATCCATTATAAGATTTGACCCATATCTCCCATGTATCATGGTGTATATCTCACGCCCTTCGTGGAGAGGATGATCATTTCGTACAAATGCGTGTAGCCCTCATCGACGAAATTGGGAAACCTAATTATAATGAGATTTACGGTGGAGCAGAAAGAAGAGGTCTTGCAATGATGCGCATTCGTTGGGAAAACAATGGACCGTGCGGGAGGCCAAACTGGATGAACAGCCCAAATGATGGATACGGTTTCTCTTCGATGCACAATTGGACAGTTGTGGTATATTATTGTCGCTACCAAGGTGACAAGCTGGTTGAGCAATCGGGCTACACCATTTTACCGATTCGTTCTCCGCTTGGCCTATCCGAACCTGCTGGAATATTAGTTTTGTTGAACACGGGTGGCCATTGGATTCGCTTGTTTCTTAAAGAAACATTCCCAATGCCCCGTGTTGAACCTCAGTGAACCTATTTGTGTGACCGTGATCTTATCTCGCAATGGGCAAACCTATATGGAGCACATCACGCCTTGTGAGAGTCGATCATTAGTTGTTCTTAGTTATGTGATAAAACTCCATGTACTAGGGGTTGATTATTTTGGTGAATTATATGAAAGGTCCTTTTTGGTGTATTATAGTTGTCCATTCCAGTGAGTTATTGCATTTTGAGTGACTCCTCGGATCATTTGAGTGAGTTGAGTGACTCCTCGGGTTAGTAGTTGACATTTGCGGTAAATGATTTATTTGCAAATCATTTAACACATGTTTATGGTCTATCGATATGGTGAGCAAATAAACCGGAAAACATGTATTGGAAAACAGATGAAAATAGTACATGAGTTCCGGTAGTGTTGTGAGTACTACTACTACTTACATACACGCCTAAGCCTAAGCCTAAGGCAGTGCAAATGCCTTGGTGCCTGCTACCATTGTCTTTTACAATTAACTGCCATTGACGATATTAAGGTGTTCAGCGTCGTAGCGGTAGTTGCGGTCACTCGTCAACCTGATCTAAATTTCCAAAGCATGATCAGGAAGTTCATGCCCACACAACCAAAATATAATGTAGTGTAGTTTGTTACAGTCATCAATCAGAAATAGATAATTTCATCCAACAGAAGTTGACGCATGTCCTCTTTTCCTATTCTTCTTCTCCATTGCCTTAGTTTTAGTTAGCTCCATGAGATTGACCTCTGCCTCATTGTACTCGTCAAGACATAGCAGTGCCATGAACACGGGCCGACATGACTTAAAGTAACATGAAACCTGCACAGATTAGATTAGTGGTGATTAGAACACATCTCGACAATTACACTTTCGAGGGTAAGTAGAGAACATGCAAGAGGAGTCGTACCTCGGCAGTACTAGGCACTCCTCTGTCCCATAGGTAAATGACAAGAAGCATCATCATTCCGCAGCTACTTCTGAAACAACGTGCAGAAGCATAATAACTTCACAAAATTGTAGACTTATATATGATTAAACAAGTGACCAAAAAGAGGAAATAAGTCAATGAATTGTTTTCTTACGTGTCACGCTGATCTAGAATGCGAGTCAAGTCCGTACGCCAACTTCAAACCATTTCCCCGTATCCATCTCCTCGAAGAGAATCTAGCAATGCCACGAACAGGGAGATCTATGTGAGAGTAGAATATGTCCCGGTTACATAAGGTAATACGATTATATGGTGATATAAGAAAATGACATTAGAATTTAGCATTGAGCTCACCATTTGGCCTTTAATAACAGGGGTATAGTAGTCACTGTCCATTGCATGTATTGAGTCCAGCAAAGTAACAGTTCCTTGACGAGCGTCAAACACGTAACAGAACCAGTGGGTCTCCCATAAAATAGGGAAGAAGAACTCCAAAACATTGTTTAATTATTCTGTAATGCTAAATGCGTTTGATATGAGGAGCAGGAAGACATTAATAATGGAGTGCAAGGATAAGGGCAAATTACCACTTCGCATATGTCCATATCAAGATAAGCAGCAGACGCTCGCAGCTTTGCAAATGAATCTACGAGCGTGACATGAGTAGTGCTAAACACCTTCTTGTCCTCTAAATTTTACACAAATGCAGAAGCCTAGACAATAATTTCATTAAATTAAGTACGAGTATAAAATAAAAGTGCATTATGAAAATTATCAAAGCGTAAACCGTAGTATGGGTGTAGAGCGCCAACCATGAGGTCCGGGTTAAACATGAAGCGCTGTCCACCCCATTTCTTGTTGTACAGGACGTTGACGGTCCGAACCAAATCAGTCCGAGCTCGTTGTCTTAGGGCGAAGTTGTCACACATGTCGTGTACATACAAAAACATCCCATCAACAACTACTGCGTCCAATTTTGGGGAGTCAACTACGGCAGCAGCAACACCTCCCCGTGTCCTACTATTCACAAAAGTGGTCAAGTGAGACTGTTAATACATTAAAATCAGAAAATGTGTAAAACAATAAAAAGATATAACAAAAAACATCCTTTAGGCAGTTGAATCGGACTGTTAGCAAACATACCCAACCCGAGGATAGTCTTTGTAACTTCATATGTATTGAATCAGATCTTGAATGTCTTCAGTAGGTTTCCAGCCAACCAAGGTCCCGCCCGGTGCTATTGCTTGTGACTCGCTAGTGTAGGCAGCGATACGTTGCAACGTGTCATTCACCATACATTTTCTAAACAGGTGTGCTTGTTGTTGTGTTTGGACGTCTGTATGGAGGCTGACCTACATCCGCCATTATTCTGGCAGACAACTTGGTAATGTCTGTCAGGTTATCCCTCCCCAGCAGCTCTTCCAAGTTCCCCATGGACTCCTTAGCCCTTCCAAGGTCGTTCTCTGACCTTTCCAGGGACTGTATCTCCTCATGATAAACTGGTGAGTTGTCCGTGTTTTTGCCCTCTGTCTGGGCCCTCTCCATCTCGTCAGCCAATCTCTCGGCCTCTTGCTCTAAGGCCATCAACTGTGCAGCCCTCCTCTCCGCTGCCTTGGCCGCCTGCGCCTCAGCTATAAGCTTCTTTCCAAGCTCGAGAGATCTCTTAGTAGACAAGATGGCTGCAGCCTTCTCCTTCTCAGCCTTCTCCTTCTCAGCCTTTTCCTTCTCGGCTTTTTCCTTCTCGGTTGCCTCCTTCTCGGCTGCAACCCTCGCTCTCTCGGCCACAATTTCAGCTGCCTGCGATTCACGTATTCCTCAACTGTAATGGAAGCCTTGGGTGGACCACTGATACTCGTTATCACCTCCTCACTGTCAGTCTGATTGTAACGGGCCCTCTTATTAGCAGCCCTGATTTGAGCATTCCTTTCAGCTTCTCTCAGTAACACCCTTTGCATTTGCAGATTATACTCATATCGACCACTGAGGTCATTGTCAATGTCAATTCCATCCTCACCAACAATCAGAATCTTCTCTGCCTCACTGTTTTTGTCCGAAATATCACCCGTTGTACGACCTTCTCCGAAGTTGTTTGTGTTGGAACTCTCACCAACGTGCATTCTTTTAGATAACCGTTTATGAAGATCTAATGCCATTATGCCAACGACAACGGGTCTACGGTCGGTTTCCTTCCTCTTCAACACTGCAGGCCTCGAAGATGTAAGCGGTTGAGTGAGTGGTTTTGGCGCATTGCGTCCAATCTTAACAGCGCCCTTTCTTCGCTTACGAGGCAGCCTACCACTTCGAATGTCGCTGATCGGGCGTCCCTTGCACTATTGTGTGAGAGCAAGACTCTCATACGATTCTCACCGTAAGCCATGTGTAGCTGCTCGGATGGGTGACCACTTCCATAAGGAACGTTGTCAACAAACTGCCCCATAAGCCAAGCATACAATCAGTTAACAATTCAATATAAGTTATTAGCAGATTATTTGGTTGAAAAACGAATAATTGGAATCCAATTTACCTTCATCGCTCCGTACTCTCCCCCACCTTTGGAATCTCACTCAATGCTTGTGGTCAGAGACGCTTCTTTCCAATCTAGGATTCTAGGAGAGCGATACCAGTCCACTCTGTTTGGCAAAGACTTGTTGTCAAGGTATAGTATCTGCACAAACTTTTAATTTCAGCTTTAGGTTATAAATCCGTGAAACATGAAAACTAATGAACCAACAAACAACTTATTCAAAACATAACTTACGACTTATTCAAAACATCACTTACCATCAATACAAGTGCACATCCGTCGGCACCGTTAACAGCACCAACCTTATTGGTACCCCGTCTGATCTTCGTTTTCTGGTCATGGAAACGACGACCGGCTTCAACCAACCAATCATACACAAACTGCGACCACACAAAGTCTTTGAAGTTTCTAAAGGTGCCTATGGAGGCACAGAGTAGCGAAGCAGATATTTTTTGTGCTTGCGTAGGACATAACACAGTCCCTAGCACATAGTGTAGAAATACGAGACGAAATTCATCGTCACTGAGATTGCCTTTCACCAAGGTCTCGATCAGAACAGCCGGCAAAATACCATAGTTGAATTTGTACTTGATGTTGAACCTATCAAACATTTGATGCTAATCCGCGGAAAGCAATTGATCAACACTTGTTGGCACAACACGACCATCCCTTGGCAATCCAAGGATTGTACTAACGTCGTTTGGACGAACCCTCAACTCTGTCCCGTCATCAAACACCAACGAGTTTTGACTCGGATCCCACTTCTTGTACAGCCACATGCAGAAGCACCGGTCCAAAGTCCCTAACACACTCAAGTCCAAGAACACCCCAAGTCTCATGTCGTCCCTGATAAGGGCATGACGTTGTGGTGGAAGAAGTATGAGCATCTTGTACAACATCGTAAGCCTTGTGTTAACCAAGTGTTTATCATCATAAGGGATTTCATCGTCTTCTTGTTCATGTAAATTTGGTTGAGGACGGATTTGACTATCTACATCTTCTTCCTCATAATCTGATTCTCCATCGTCTTCTTCCGATTTAGGAATGTGTAGAAATGGCTCTTCCTGGACAATACGTGTCCTTCGTTGTGAATGCGGCATCTTTCTTGCGACAGACTTAACCGGGATTATGGCTTTCCTGCGATAATGAAAAAAAATTATTCGTACATTCATTGTTAATAAAAAAAGGTCTCGGACACGCCATAAACTATATGAAGTCATAAATTCTAGATCACCAACACCACATTATTGTTTGAAATGAAATTATACACGAAATTAATCAACTAGAGTGCAATTAAGTCATGTAATGAGAAAAATATGATTCGCACATGGTTATTCACACATGGCATACGAATTTCATCAATTAAACATCATTGAATCACCTATGTTTGAGCTAAAATAGGAAATCTAGTTTTCAATCAACTCACACCAACATATTCGACACCTAGTTTTAAAAATTTCGAATAAAATCCACAAAGTTTGAGTAAAACCCACCAATGATGATTTTAATTAAGAACCATACAAACCCAATATCATCCTATCTAATTTAGCCACATGCAACTGAAGATGACAAAAGTAATGAACTAAGATTAATCGACCTAATATGATCATCAAAAATGGTCTCGGAGAAGTCTTACCACAAAGTTTTTCATTAACATGTGCACTATTGATTCACGAATTAACAATTTAACCAACAACTCCCAATAATTCCACTTCATATGTGCAGTTTTGGTAATACACTAGTGGGGGATAAAAGAAACAAAAAGAAAACATATGTTATCCGTTTACAGGATACGAACCTATGTGCACTACACCACCTATCTTGACTTCATAATTTCCGAGTCCAACTCTCTATTTTAATTCACGCATGTTTGACCTAATTATACACATGCAATACCATATCATGAAATCACCTATATTTCACCTAAACTCGATCTTTTTACATCAACAAGCTTCACACTTTTTTCACAAATATCACAACCCAATACCATACCCAAAATGATATAAACCTAACTAAGTTAGGCACATGCAAACCAAAATCAATGAGATTCATCACAAAATGAACATCATACCCAAATTTATAGAACCCTAACTACTTGCAAACCAAAATCCATCAAATTCATCACAAAATGAACACCATACGCAAATTTATAGAACCCTAACTACATGCAAACCAAAATCAATGAAATTCATTACAAAATGAATACCATACCCAAATTTATAGAACCCTAACTAGATGCAAAACAAAATCAATGAAATTCATCACAAAATTGATATCACCCGAATTTATAGAACCCTAACTAAGTTAGACAAATAAAACCTAAATCAATGTGATTCATCACAAAATCAATCAATACAGATAACGATGCGAAATAAAGAGCAATCGGGTTGATTTGAGCTCACCTTTGGGCTGCAATCAAGTAAGGAAAGACGACAAATCGAACTTCGATCCCTTTACCGGCTGCTTGGGCTGGAAAACGGGAAGATTCCGGCAACTTTTTTAGGATTAAAATTAAAATAATAAGTAAAAATAAGTTTCGGAGAGAGAGTGAGAGTGGTTAAGTTATGGAGAGAGAGTGGGTAAGTTTTGGGGTTAATTTGGAATGGAGTTAATTGGGTCGACGGTGGTAGGGAGTTAATTTGAGAGAGAGAGAGAGAGACTTTGTTGGTTTGAGTGTTGTCGAAGTGATCTCCATGTATGCGTCATACATGGAGGTAGAGTAGGGAACTGGATGGGACATTAGAGGAAAAGGTGTTTTGTAGAGGAGAGAGGGTGACTTAATATTTGAACATTTCCACCAAATTTCAAAACACGCAACCGTCATAAAAAATATATCAATAAATGGTGTTCTCAATCAATTTTTAAACATACAGATGAATAATGTTGGTGTATAGTATATGACTCGTAAATTGACAATTCAATCAATATTATGTATTTACAATGAGATTGTAACGGTAACTACATGAATGAGGATTGATTTTTGTTATTGAAGGACGATTATCGAACGACTTTCAAAATATTGTATGAATAATAAACCTTGTCGTGAAGTCGTAAACGTACTATACCCAGATACCCGACTATACCCGTAACCTATATAACCCGAACCGGTAACAAATGACCCAATCGATACCCGACTCGAATAGTACCCAAATCGATTAACACCCGTATCCAATTACACTAGGATATATAAACTTTTATGGCAAACTTTAATCAAAGTTTATGGTTTGGCAAATGACTCGATAAATTTTTGGAGGAATAAAAATGCTAATTCTTTCTGAGTTGTAAGTTTTTATTCTTTCTGCCCTTTATGGAGGAATAAAAATGCTAATTCTTAAAAAAAAAAAAAAAAAAAAAAAAAAATGACTCGATAAATGTAACTTTGGAGATAAATAAAGAAATTATGAAATCTTTGTCTTTCAGGGAAAGCGCATAATAAGTTTTAATTATGGACGGAAAGCAAATAAATTCATAAATTTATGTAACTTTGGACGAAAATATTAAGAGCTTAATTTTGGATTTAAAAATTTTATAACAAAATGAATTCTATATATTGACCCGAGAAGATCCGCCAACCGGTTTTACCTGACCCAATATCACCCCATACCCGATCTAGCCCGACCCGGTGTCACCCCATACGATCATCTTACACTCCACCTGATATGACCCGAACCTACAATCGACCTTATATTACCCGATCAAACACAACACCTGGTATCACCTAATCCTACACAAGACATGATATCACCCGATCCTACACGAGACCTGATATCACCCAGATCCTACACGAGACATGATATCACCCAGATCATACCAGATCTAATCCCAAATGATGGCCCGAGTTAATGACCCCAAACCTTAAACAAATATATATATGTTATCATTTCGTTTAACAATGGTGTCGGTTACTTCTTAAACCAAAATGACTGTATATATGAAATTTTACATTTAAATATATATATTTTCAAATTACCGATTGTATATGACACCTAAAAGGTAATTTATGATAATATATTTGAATATAAAGTGATACGGTCATCCTTCAACTACATAGGTCACGGAGTTCTATTGTCAAAATTAAATAATCTAATTTCAATACTCACATACGTGTTTGTACAATATATGTATAAACATACACTCATGAATCACAATTTCATTCCCGAGTTATAACATTTGTAGTACGAATGATATTCACAATTTTGGAGGGATTTGATAAAAGTAAAAAAATTGAAAACTATGTATGTCATATTACAATCGACCCCATCCTACCCGACGTAATCCGAAATAATACATGTCCCAATTCAATTCAAATGGATCATGAACCGAACGCTCAACCAATAAATCTATACATATATATATTTGTTATCATTTTGGTTATACCCAAATGAATGAGACTATATATGAACACGAGTGCAAATATCCGGACAATAATAAAGTTGTCATTTACATAAATCAATCTAAATAACGAGCTTATATGTATCAAGTGGTGAAGGACACTATATAAGAACACCGTATTATCGTTAAAGTTATGATGAAATTGAAAGACTTAATATGATTAATCCTTAGTCAACATGAATACCAATTTACCATCAATAATATAAAACTAAAATTACGATATAATATTTTAAAACATGTACTTGTAATCTATTTCAATATAGTACAGCGAAAAGGCAATATAAAGCGACACTTCCATGATGTACCGTGTCCGTGTCGTACACCGATGCGGACACGTACGCCGACACGACCCCTGACACAAAAGTGTTCAAACCTATTAAACCGGTGTCCATTATTATATTGATATTTCGCCTATTGGGATACTGTAGGTTACCTCCAATACACTTTCAGTCTCATATTAATACAAACATTGATAATGAAGGTGTGAGTGTGAGTTGAGCTACGCTATCGATGTTTCCTTCAATATCATAATATATATCATTCTAAAACTAAGTTTTATTTTAGTTTCAGTATTAATAGATTACAAAATTAGTATTGGAATTAGTATTTTGTATCAATTTTGAAACTTCCCATTTTACGCTTGGGGATTGACGTTATGTAACAATGCCAATTATTTTAGTATTTGTAATCCTAGGTTATAATTTATTTGCCCCCACGAGCCGGAAATCCTTGGTCCGCACATAAAATCGGATAAAAGAGATATACTGAGTTTCATAATATATGGTAATGAGGTCCGTTTCTGACATTTTTAGGGCCCTGGGGCTAACTAAAAACAATGGGCCCCTATATGCTTGTATTTATTGAAGAAAGATTCAATTTTTTTACATTTGTTTTAGTACTTTTATCTCGGATGCGCATACGTAAATATGAAATAAATCTTGAATTGAAACCGTGTTAAAAACCAATTTACCTAGCTAACCTAGAAAAACCATGTTTGATGTGAAAGTTTCAATTATTTGATGATACCAAAAAAATAAATAAAATATAAGCCACAAAATCAAAGAACCGAAATTAATAAGAAGGGTAAGTTTGGACATATTTTATGGAGATGTAAAAAATGAACGACTAAAACAAGTGAAAGTAGAAAAAAATAAGAAGATAAAAAAGATGTTGGACTATTGGTAAATAAAAATGACACATGTTTGCTTGGAACAAGGTTTGAACCTCCAACCTCTTACTCAAACACAAGTACACAACACCACAAAACCAATTAGATAAGTTTACTTTCTGACCTCAAAAAAAAGATATGATTTCTTTCATGCATTTTTTTAGATAATTTTTTTTATAACTTAAACCTCGCAGTCACTCAACAAATTGGACGTTAAACATGGAAGTCATTTTGATTTACCTTTGAAATTACTGATTCAGATCGCAAATATTATACTATATTGGGAATTAAGGTTACATCTGGAAGCCGTTTTGATTTACCTTTGAAATGATTGATTCAGATTGCAAATATTATACTATACTTGGAATTAGGTTACATCTGGAAGCCGTTTTGATTTATCTTTGAAATTATTGATTCAGATTGCAAATATTATACTACACTTGGAATTAAGGTTACATCTAGAAGCCGTTTTGATATACCTTTCAAATTATTGATTCAGATTGCAAATATTATACTATACTACTTGGAATTAAGTTTAGATTTGGAAAACGTTTTGATTTACCTTTCAAATTATTGATTCAGATGGCAAATATTATACTATACTTGGAATTAACTTTAGATTTGGAAATCACAACGAAGTACGTAAGACGTAAGATTCGTTATGTGTTATCGATCATCAGTGTGTCAGGACATCTTTGCGGATAAATATGTTTATCCGTTCAACCGGCGTAAAAAGAACATAATATTGCGAACATTATATTACGAAAAATATCTTCTTTGTATACCACTAATGTGTTGTGTACTCAATAAAAACAACCATCCTGAATGATATTCTCAAGTCTAAACTAAATGTGTTATCTAAATGAAAATTATAAAACTACGCCTGAATGTATACATCACCATCTCAATGAAAATTTGGGTTTTTCGAAATAAAACTACAAACAAACACATCTCTTCTTAATACTTTCATTTGGGCCGACATAAACAATCTTCTAATTGGGCCGCCGAAGTGCATTGGGCCTGAAACAGAACATACTCAATTCAATGATAAGAAAGAACAAAGCCTGCTCGACTACATCACTTCGGAGCGACTCTGTTTGGCTCATCTCGCTTGTACGCAACGTACAACAGCCGAACATCTTCATCAATTATCCTCATATACTCATCAATATTGACCGATCTTTCTGAAGGTGATGCCTCAAGTAATGGACTTAGTCTCCGAATAATCTCATTTGCTTGCTACAAGTTAAATAACTCAAACTCATAAGCAATAATTTAAAAACAAACTATAATCGATTACAATGGGCTAGTATAAAAGTTTGAAATTGATTAGTAGCTTACCGAGTTAGAGTCATCACATTTCTCTTTCCCTTTAGGCATCAACACTGAGCATGTTGCCGCTGGGTTCACAATAACCGGGTGAGAGACATTAAGGTACCAACGAACGTAGCCGTCTTCCACGGAATGCATAGGCTCTGCCACCTTTGAAATAGCATCTAACGACATCATATGACACTCTAGCCTACCCCACAAATCATCAAACAATTTCTGAAAACTCACCTCGTACCCTACCCCATACGCTGGACGGTACGTACTACTAGGGGGTGTGGGGGATTTGGGTATAACATGTACATACCCAAATTGTCTCAGGCTTCGAGTTGGGTCATAAGACTCCCCAACATCCCCAAACAGAATAATCCCACTAAATAAGGAACATGTCACCCTTTTGCCAGACCCCTTACCGTATGGAAGCCACATAATCTCAGTGGGTTTCAAATTATCCAAAACAAACCTGTAGTGCCTTAGGCGTTCACCACTTTCAAGGGCAGGTACACCCCGAGTGTCCCATAGGAGTGAACGTGGCTCATCGTCCCAGACTGACCGACCCTCGCATCTAGTGGGTCGTAAAGTAGGGAAGTACTTGTATACCCACGCTTGTAGTAGTGTAAGACAACCAGATATGCCCTTCGCATTAGCTCGCGATGCTATACCAAGTTGCATGTACAAATATGCAAGCATCCCAGCACCCCAAGCATATTTCTTAACTACGTCATAATCCTTCAAAAAAAAATTCACCGCAGCCCGCACACAGTCTCCGCTTTTATCAACAAACAAAGTTTAACCGAGCAAATAAAGCAAGTAACCATGCACCTCAACCTCTGGATCACGACCCTTCCTCAACATACCCATCATATACTCCACGAGAACACCCCCAGAATTGTACCAAGGAGCCTTCCTCCCGCTATTTCGATCAACCGGCTCTTTCAACTCATCAGCCATCCTACCAAGAAGGTCACACATGTCAACCTTGTATTGATCTGACGATGCACTACCCCTAAGTACATCACCCTCAACAGGAATACGAAGGATATAGTAAACATCGTGCAAGAGTATACTCATCTCTCCAAAAGGCATGTGGAAGGTGTTCGTGTCAGGCTGCCATCGCTCAACAAAAGCTGATATCAAAGGAATGTCCAAATGTCGTATCATGCAACTTCGCAAGTGAGACAAACCACTTGCAGACACCTTCTCCTTTGCAACCTTATGGAAAAACTCATATTGACGAAGCATCTCTAGATGTCTCTCACGGGTGTAGCAATGAATAACACCGCGGTCTTTGCAATTCTCATTCCAAATATGATGAGCAACATGACCCCCGAAACTAGGGATCACATTCACTTGCATTGGACCTCGGGCGGCACTTTCAGTTAGGACCCATGACATATCTCTATCCTTCCTTTTTCTCTTCCTAGGTAATGCTAAAGAGTCTTCTGATTCTTCACCTCTACTAAAACGACCACGAGCTCCCCGTGCAAGGTAAACTAGAGAAGACGCAATCGAAGAACCTCCTTCACCAACTGTACTTCTAATTTTGTCATTATCAAACTCATCCTCACTTGACTGACTAAATTCCTCCGACGACGTATCATCTTCCTCCTCAGCTACACGCCTAAACTTATGACCACCTAAATCCTTGGTCAATCCATGACCACGACCATTTCCGCGACCATTACCTCGACCATTTACTCGATCACCACCACATCCACCAACACGACCACCAGCTCCTCCACCAACACAAATATAAACAGCGCCTACCATCTACAGCAATTCAAACAAATTCACTAAACAAAACACCAATTTCCAGTTTCCAAATCCTAAATAACTACATGTACCAATACCATCTACAACAATACAAATTCTTCACTACACAAATCACCAATTTTCGAATTTTCTAATCAAAACACTCATTCACGATTTTGGGCACAATTATTAGGCTTTTCCTACAACACCCATGAATTCAATAACATCTAAATTTCTCCAATTTTCGATATTCCTAATCAAAACACACAATTCACCAATTCACGATTTTGGGCACAATTTGTCCACTCAATTCAATTATCAATACTTTTCAAACTAATAATTGAAAACCTTGCCATATTATTAATTTAAATTGGAACATAATAACATACCTTTTCTAGGTAAGCTGCACAGATCTGGATTTCGATTTCTGGGATTGATTACCTCAAATTCTCGAAATAAAAGTTATGAGCTTATATGAGTTAGGATTTACTGAATAAATTGATGTACAAGGAATCTACCCACGCATGCCGGTTGGGTACTTTAATCAATTAAATGAGGAAAAGGAAAACGAAATTGTATTCCGTTAGCAAACTTTGGGGATTTTTGGGGAAAATATGGGGAGCGACGAACAAAAGTAAACTGCCCGACCAAATTGTGGGATCGCCGGGGTCGAATAATATACGAAGGAGATAGATATGGAAAAGGAGAAATGGAGAAATGAGGTTCAAAGGTATGGAGAAGGAGAAATGGGGAACAGAAAAATGGTGGTGCAGTTGGCTAGCTGGAGAGTAGAGAGACATTAATGGGGAAGGAGTAGAGTATATCAGAAGTAATGAGGGAGGGAGGGATCGTAGAACTACGGGTACAAATACGGAGGCAGGGTAGAGATTAATTAGTGAAGTTAATTAGTGAGTGCGCAAGTGGAAAAATGGAAATACGGGCGACGAATTTAGGGCGACAAAAAGCAATCGGGTTCTTAAAACCGAAACATAAGTATATCCCATAACAATAGTCAAGAAGTACCTTCGACTTAGAAACCCAGACAAGTTCAGCTGTATCCCTTTTTCGGTTTGTGTCCCAATATACTTGTAAAGACCGGCAAGAATCAATGACATAGGCATCTTCTGGGATCATTACTAATGATTCTGCAATATTCGTGGCAAGTATTACCTGCAGAAATCACTACAGAATGTAAGCAAACTGTTAAAGAGCCAACTCAACCAAAGCTTGAAAATAAAGGAGGGGGCTCCCAAGATTTGAACTTGAGACCTCAGGGTCACTGAGTCTCTGATACCATGTTAAAGAGTCAACTCAACAAAAAGTCTAGAGTCTAGACTAATGGTTGAGGCCCAATAATTGGTTATATATTAACACAAACAAACAAAGATCACAATCAGATTCACGCTAAAAAAACAAAAACAAGCACACTAAAAGAATATCTTTATTACAACATCCGCAGAACGATATTATAGCTTTATACATAAAGGAAACAGCGTCTCTGATTGCTAAAGGTAAGGCTCGATACATAAAAAGTGAAGACCCCTTCATACCAACAGCTGGGTTTCTAGTGGATAGTTGTTGTACTAAAAGCATTGAGGTCTCACAAAATAAAATTCACTGATCACTTCTGAATTTCACCAACACAATAAACCGAGCTCTCGATGGAGTTAGACTCCGACCGATGTCACAACAAATTGGTTGTGCCCTATAAAACCAAGGAGGCATTTTATTACTCCGATTATAGCTGAAGGGTTGAAGTGTTGAACACATGCTTAAAATTTTGCTAACAACAAATCTCATTTTCAATTTTGGATTTTTCTTTACCATACTCCAGTTGTGGTGAGGGCAACTTTGCATGAAGTCCTTAACATCAAATGCGAAGTAAAGTGATTTAGTATGTCTATCTTTTGGTGTATAGAAATAACGTGGTCCATTAAAATTTCTATTTCTCCAAAGTTAGATGAATTTTACAATGACATTCCCTCTCGTAACATTCCAGCATCAACACATCATACATCAGAAGCGAAATTAGTGGCAGTCGGAAAAACTACTCTGTGCCAAATAGTAGCTATACAGCCTTTTAGTATACTGAATCTCTCTCATCATGTTTTGTAATTTGTATTAACACCATGGCCATTCACTTGCAGCTATAAAGAGTTAATGTATTGTGACAATGTACTCTATACTCACTCGCAGCACGTAGCAAATGAAATTGCCATAATTAAACATCGAATGCAGGTTAATATCTCGTATTCAAAAGCATCAGCTGAGTAGACCCTTACCAAAGATGTTATCGTTAGACAACGCCGTTAATATTTTCATACACGTTTTCGATAATTAATTAATCTTGGAGCGAATAGTTATTACGGTACAAGTAACTCGGCGGATATATCCCAGTTTGTGAACGCCACCGTATTAACAACTATACCGAGATTAAATGTTAATATGCTAGTGGTAAATACTTGATGCATGGCAGCAATAGGTTTAGTTCCCAAGCTATGCACGTCCAAGATAAGGAAGTTCTTAGTAGATAGAATTCTTATTATTATTTAGTTTCCAAATAATAAAGGAGCCAATGAGGTTTCCGAGTTGTTCTAGTTTAAGTAAGTCGGAACTAAGGAAAGTTCTATTAGAACCTTACCTTATTCCATAGAGTCTATTAGTATAAATAGAGAGTTTTATTGTATTGTTTTTTACAGAACATTCAGAGTTGAGTATTAATATCGAAGAGTCGAAGGGAGTTTCCTTCAAATTCTTTTGTGGTTGCTTGTGGGCGACAAACTCATGCGTGAGTTCCAAATCCTTTGCGAAGGATCGAATTAAGGGTTGCGGCTCTTTGAATTTGGCAGATTCAATTACTTGCGGTTATTGAATCATATCTTTAGTTTCTTTCTAAATAAACACAAAAACAGAAAAATAAGTTCTTTTAGTTTTTAATTCCGCTGCAAATACTCCTAGTGTTATTAGTGTTAGATTAGCATACGCGTCAAAAGGATCGACGTACGCATCAAGTGGTATCAGAGCTTCGGCTCTTGATTTCCTTAAATTATGACGATCTTGGAATACAAAATTCCTAAGTATGGTGGTGATCCTGATGACTACCTATATTGGGAAAGAAAGGTGGAGCGTAATTTTGATCGCTTTGGTTTTGATGATCGTGAGAGATTTACTCATGCAAAACATGTTTTGGTGGAAGATGCTTTCCGTTGGTTTGAAAAGGTTAAAAGGCAGCGCAAACATGAAGGCAAGTGCAAGATTCGTTCTTGGGAAGTACTTAAGTGTAAGTTACGTAAACAATATTTGCCAAGGAATTTTATGGAAGATGTGTTGCCTAAAACACAATCAAAATCAGATGAGCGGTGTGTTGAGCATGAACAAGACAGAAATTAAAAGATGTCAACTTATTAGGTATGATGAGATTACTTGAACGTATTCAAGATGGCTTGAAAAAAGTTGAGAGCACACAATCTGAAATGGGTGATTCATGTGGAGACAAAGAAGAAACCAAAGAAGTAATCGTGGAATCTGTTCATGACATAGTTGATGCTACAATCTCACGCAATGCAGAAGATTCTCAAGTAAGAAACCAAGAGGATGAAGAGATTGAGGCGGACGATGCTCACAATTTGGTTCTTTTTGATACTTCATTGGAAGAAATCAGTATTTCGTTACAAAATTCTTTTGTGGA
>JBBYHQ010307395.1:0-17945 GCA_038382645.1 Spergularia azorica | reverse complement strand
TCATAACCGTCACGCGCCATAGCGGTTTTGGTACAAATTTGGTTCGAGGGTATCCGATCCTACGTGGACCCATTCTAGGTAAATATTTTCGTTGCGCACCCAAAACTTGAATTATTTTAATTTAGAGCATTATTTAAAAATCGTTCCTTCATCTTGAAATAAGCCAAGCCCGTGTCTCAGCCGACAGCCCCCAACACCTCTTAAATTTTTCCTTTTAACCCAGGTAGAACTTGGGTGTACCCCCACTCCATTTCCTAGCATCATCATTCATCAGTCCAGCCTTTATGATGGGTTTAAATAATTGGTGGAACATGTACTATGAACTGTACCGTCTTAGGGTTTACGCTAAGGCCAATACAATAAGAAAGGGATTGAAGTTCCGATGCCTTAAGTTTTGGGACTGGCTTTAGCTCTCGTTGAGTTTGGATATCAAACCATCATAGACTTGCGGTGTATATTGTGAGGCCTTGAGGAGAGATGTAAAGCTTGGGCCTCTAGTTACCGCGATTTTAGGCTTTCTCCCTATTTCACAACGTTGTTACGTGAGTGAGGGATACCTTGCAATAAAGTAAAATGACTTATTAAACTGTCTACGCTTGTTATATCAGTACTCACGGGATCTTTATTTTCGTCCATATAGAACCCGCCATTTCCTTTTTTTGTCAACTTAGCAATGAGTTTCATACATCCAACCCCCTCACCTCCATATAGATGCGATTGTTTAACATTGTGGTCGTAGTATAGCAATGGAGAGTAGAGCTCTAGGAGTGACTGTTATACTGTATTACTTTATAAGCAACTATTTAAGATTTGCATATATACTGAGAGTAGTATACTAGTATCAACACTTGGTTGTGAAAAGCTATAAAAAAACGAACGAGTAGTGTTAAAACTTAGTTGTCAATGACTGAATGTTACAGTGAGCTTGTCTTTCCTCTTGAGTCAGGTCTCAGTTTTGAGGGTCATGTTTTCTGTATACATTTCTACTTGATTGGTTTAGTTTTACTGGAGAATTGTTAGTGGATGTTCCATTAGGGTTTTTTTTACAGGGAAAAGGGGTACCCATACCATCTCTCGAAACTCGTCTACATCAATAGTGCCACTGTCCGAGACTTCCTTTTTCTTTAGACCCAAAAAAAACCCATTTGAGAATGGCTAGAAATTTCCCACCTTTTGGCTTCACTCTAATCTAGTATAGTTCTAGATAATGAGAAAGGAAGGATTAGTGATCTCTACTTTGATTGTCCATAGATGTACAACTGTACAAGTACTATTCTTAGACAGGGGAATTCGACTGGTCTAGTAGAGTTTACACCATTGAGATTTTCATGAACATTGAACAAAATAGTGTACAACTGTCTAATGTCTAGAAAAAGGATTCAGGTGTATCATATATCCACATACGGTTCGGAGTATGATATTCAATAATAATTTTGAAAACTTTTGTAGTATTTCAATTGCCTCATTACTTTATAGTGAAAATAACTCTTTCTCCACCGAGTCCACCCTTACTCAGACCCGAGTGAAATTAGGGTAGACCCTCCCTCTTTGCAAGGGATGAGAATAGGACTCAGATCTTTTACCGAGTGGGTGAAAAGAGGATCACTACCCTTATTTCTCGATTTTTTCTTTGATAAACTTAATTGAATCGTGATTTACATTCGAAACCTCCCTTTAAACGAGTTAAGATGAATAAATCTTTGTATTTCCAAACTAAAGAGGAATCCCAATGAGGCAAAGAGGGGCAAGCTCAAGAAAAGAGTCAAGTACTCACTCCATTTCATTCATTTCTTTACGTTGGGTCGGGTTTTGTGAGCAGAACCCAGACCCAACGTAAAGAAATGAATGAAATGGAGGGAGTAGTAGTATTCTTATCATCTTATGTAGGAGTGAGAGTGAACTTCAACGGTGCATTATTAGTGGCAAAAGGTACAAGGAGCCATGTGAAGTGCGGAAAAATGTTGATGTGAAGAAAGGGTGAAAACAAGGGCGGGCGGGCAAAGGGGGTCCCTTATTTTTAGGGGAAAATCCCTGACATTAATGCATCAGCTGATTGAAATGCTGAGCCTCCCATCACCTTGAGCATTCATTACTTCAACTCCTGCTCTCTACACTGTACCTCTCTTTCCTTACCCTTTTCAAACTTTTTATCTTCTTTGGAAATACGGTTATTTTCTCTCTCGAAATGTCTATAGAGTATATCTCAAAGAGTCATGTTTGTACTAAGAGTGTAGGTTTGCTATACCCGTTTTACAAACGTGATTCTATGAGAGCAAAATTTTCAAGACTTCATATCAAACCATAGCGTGATTTTACTAAAATTCTATCTACAATTGTAGAAGCCTTCATTGGCGGATACATGGGGGTACTTCTGGAAAAAATTGAGAATATATGTAAAAGTAGAGCTTTAAATTCATAAACAGATAGATGGCTCAATGGGAAAGATGCTCCTACTCATGTCAGGAGTCCCTGGTTTGTAACCTACTACACTCTCTTTCTCATTTTTTATATTACTTGGGCCTTAGTCATATGGCTACTAAATGTGGTCTGACTCATAACAAAAACCTTATTTTGTAACAAATTGATACCAAAATTTTCCTAAGTGTTAAATCCGCTACAAAATTATGTTAAATCAATTTAGTAAATGGGAAAATAATTTTGCTCTTTTTCACGTTTTTGCGGTTTTTAATAAAGAACTATATATGCTCTTCTCAAAAAAAATTCGCACCCCATAACTCGAATTCCTGGCTCCGCCACTGGAAGCCTTGGTTAGATTTCTCTTATCACTGGGGTGAAGTAAAGAATGAACGGGTAGGGTAATAATAACTCCCTCATGAAACTTTCAAGACATGATGAGTTAAATACTCCGTTGTACAAAGTAATCAAGGTTACAAGATGTTATGGCCATGAGATCATAGTCAACTCTATATAGCATAATATGTGACCTTAAAGTCGTGGTTATCCTTAGACCATTTAACAAAAAAGTTCTTCGGGATTTAAGAAACTCTGTATATGCCCTAACCACATCCTAAATACTTCGTCCTAGTTCATGTAATTCTTTCACATAGAGGCATGCCAGCTTTAGGATGTTATCACTCAGAAACCTTGTGATATCCCTGAGTTTAAAAGAAAGTGCATGCACCAATGCATTATACTCCGCAATGCAATGTACGACTTTAGGCTGTCAGTAGGATAGGAAGAAAAAAACCTGCAAAAACTCCTGAAGTTGGATTCTAATTAGTCCAATGTGCACCAACCACATAAATGGGTAAAGAAAATGAAATATGGTAGTAAAAGATGGAGTAAGCAAGAAAACAGTAAAAGTAATGAAAGCAAAGTTTTACTACTAGATGAGCAAATTTGAGTGTCATTCCCAAAGGAATCCAAGAACCTCCTTTTCAAACTTGTAATTAATACCTCCTTTGTCATTCATCATCCCTCTGCATATAGTATAGTATAACACTTCTTTGGCAGGTTTACAATTATTATGATCAACTGACTTTTGTTATGTGAGTGTTTGCATTTGCATTGGAGTTAAACTCAAAAAGCTGAGCAGTTTATGACATTTGTAGCCATGGTCCTGGCTTAATAATGGTTTGAGCGGATTTGCGGATACTTCCTCGGTCATTCTTTTGATTTGTTAACGTCAACAATTACATCTGAGTAGATATGATATTGCATCCGAGAAAGTCAAGAAATTCTCAGGTTATACCGCTTCGTCTCGGTATGTATTGCAGAATTGGAACAATGCGAATTTATATGTCAACTTTTTGGCAAGGGTTCATTTCCTTGTATGCGCATTTATTTGTAAGTATTTTGTTCTTGTCCATGCTTCATTCAACATACAATTGTAGGATAACCAACATAGAGTTGGACACAGAACAGACCCAAGCTAATATGTCTTAATTGATACTAGTACTAGTGTGTTATCATATATACGTGATAATCACTAAGTAGTACATATTTTTTTCGGTCTTTTATGCTCTTTACGTTTGATGCTTAGGTACTGATCAACTTTCGCAACTTTATTATCGTTCTGATTTGTCCTATCTGCTCAAAAAAGGAGTAAAAGAAATGGTGAAACAAAAAAAGAAATTAAGACTAACAATGATTCACCAACTCATGCATGCATAATTTATAGAGTACTTGAAAATCAAAGTTAATGTGCTTGGTTTTCATTGATGTGAGGACTTGTGGAAACAAAATCTAACCAATGGGTACTTGGAAGCATAAGTTTTGTCCTATGTCATAAGTTAGTCCCAAGCCTACCTGGTGCAATTTTAGGATTAAGTGATTTATACACATATTTTTGCATTTCAAAGACACACTAAAAACAGACTAGAGTCACAAGAGATCAACGAAAACAACACATTTCAACATATAAAAACATAAAGAAAACTGCTAACCCTATTGCACCAAAGTCTGGTATATATGACCACGAGTTTGGATCCTCACACTATGACCACCACAGTCTAGTCTTATCAAGCCTTATAAAGCATGCTATACCGTTAGCATGTCACTCATGGCATTTTCACGTCAGTAGAAAAGCCAAACAAAATATAACATTTTAATAAGTCGGGTTAGTTCTCGGATTTGATGGCGCTGTTATCTGTCATGAAACGTTTTTAGATCGATACTGTGAGAAAGAAGGAGGCTCAATTGATCCTGAGACCTAGCGTCTTATTCATTACGCTAAGACGTTATAAGTTCACCAATTCAGTATGATTGATCAAATCTAGATTGTGTATTAAAGAACTGGAAAGTTTTAGTTTGCGACAATATACATGTCAAGTGTTGAAAGGAGGTGGAAAGGAAGACGTAAATGCAAACAAGTCTAAGATTGTAATAAGTCTGAGAGATTTTTGGATTTGACTTTGTTGATGGTCATTATGAGGCGATGAGACCGACATAGTTGGAAGAGAGGAGACTCAATCAATCCTTATGATCACCCAATCGGTCTTAACCACTAGGCTAAAACGTTATCAGTTTAATTTCCGAGAGCATGCCGGTTGTTAAAAGGAGTGGAAAGAAAACAAGTTGGAAGATGGAGTCAAAAAATCGGGCAGGGCCAAAAACTTATCTTACACAGCTTTGCTCAGATAAAACTTTGGATTCATATGAGCAGAAGTGGTGTCTTGTTCAAATAAGGCAAAACACTTCACGGCCACATTATTGCTTCAAAGTTGAAAGTAACAATTGAAAATGACCCACAAACAAGAGAATATTAAGGGTGTGTGTCAAGTTCACTTACATATGCCATGAAAAATATGGTCCAGCGGCAATCACCTGTACTAATACTATACTTTAACATGGACCCGAGAGGGAGGAGAAAACTCAGCTAGTACGTAATGGTTATTCGATTAATAGTACTGCTCGATAACGTTATAAAATACGAATGTAACTTGTATAGTTGTATACTTGTATATCGAGATGGTGGATGACATATTACTTCATCCCGTATTATATCTATCAATATTGTTCATTCAGTGAAGGTTATGGACATACCATACCTCCAGGAGGCAGAGGGCGAGTGAAGGAGAAAAGAGAGGGCATCCAGAACCAAGTCGAGGATAATATATCATCTAAAACCTTTTGAATCATTAAAGAGCCATACAATACCGAATGAGGCAACTCTACTTATAACTGTACTCCATAACATAACTAAGCATCAAGGTCTGTCCAGAAAAATTAAGTTTTGAGGTACTTAGCAGATGTTAATTATGCCCACAGTCTTGTCAAATCCTGTCTAACTACTTGAGCTCTGTTTGGAAAATGCAACCGCAATATTTGTTACTTGTTACAGGTGAGCATATTAGCAGGCCTGCAGGTTTAGTTTACAAAATTACCAGTTCAACGATGGAAGCAATGGCCATGAACGAGCCGAGTTCCGAAAATATACAGAGGAAGAGAAGGCATTGAAAACAGAACAAATTGGTTGATACTAAAATAAGTTGGAATAGTATTAATGAGATATCCGATCCAATACAGAATACAATGGAGTGTAAGCATCCATCATAAACTCTAATCCACAAATCATTTTATCTCAATTTGGATATCAAGAGCTAAAATCAGTGCTAACTAAGCTACCTAAGAGGTGTTAAGGCTACATGTAGTCAGCTCTTCTTTATCTTACAAATCACAGGTTACCATTCCTTTTTTTTGTTCTTTTTCAGGGATTCATGTAAGAACTGTGCATTTTCTGCGGCAGGAACTTGAATCCAACCTCCGGCTGCAGAATTTACCTCTCAGTTGTCTACTCGCACCCAGTCATAACGACCAGTGAGAGGCATATCATTCACAATATCGTAGTTGTACCTGCATGATCAATGAAAAACTCGATAAATTAGGTCCAGTCTAGTAAAACAATGAACGGAATTACACTGTGTAAAGTTAAGACAGAACAATACTTCTGAAGGAATAGTTCCTGCTGTTGCAGCTCAAAGCCAGCAAAGAACTCTTCCATCTCTGTGGTCGTAGGAATTGCCCTTTGCATATTAAGGGCACGTCTGTTTGCAGAAGCCGAGCATGTGGGTCGTGTAGTTGAGCCAGGCGTCCCTATGGCTTCCGCATCTCTAATCAAGCTGGAAGGGGTACTCTCTCGAGTGCACCTGCAATCGAATGCAATTAATTGTTAGGCAAGCTTTGTATAGCTTCATATAGCTGCACATGCATATATACTCTATAACGACATTTTCGTGTTCACAACCAAACAGTTAAGTGCAAGAACAGCAAAACTTCAAGGAAGAACATCCAAGGACATGACATTAATCACCAACAGCGATATTACATGAACGATACATGAAAACTCCTTCAGAACTCTCCATTTCATAACAAATGAACTTATACTGAAGTGTGCCCTTGAAGAATAGATCATTACACACTTCAGATTGGTATATGGTCCCCAACATTGAAGTACTTCATTTTGAGCCAAATACCGATGCAGAGAGAGTTATTAACTACATTCAATCTTATCCCGCACATGTTTTTCACAAATTTACAAACTAAACTCTTCCCACAATACATTTATCTGTCTAATTCCGCAGGAAGTAGTCATCAGGAACCCTAAGATTTTTCGCCATTACTAAACTAAAACATGCACATAGGAAAATAAAGTCTTCACGCGAGTTAGGGGTAAAGTTTCGTACATCTAGCCATCTAGGCCCTCCTGAGTCCCGGGTATACAAAACTGTACCGTAAGTCCGTAACTTGTATGTTAAGCTTATCAGAAGTCACGGGTTACCCAATAAATTTACAAGAAAGCAACGGGGGGAAAGGGAAACAAGATAAGCTGATGGGGGTATGCATTGAATGCAGAAGTTGTTTTCAAGGAGGGGAAGTTGTGTTTCATTTTGGGACATTATTTGCCATTTTAAACACTTTGGCCCATATATGAATATATGAAATATGCCCAGAAATAAGAGTACACACAAAAAATAATAATAATACCAACAACAAAGATACTCTTGTATCATTGAAAGAGAAGGGGAAACTTCTCAACCACACTTCTGATACAAACTCCCTTTTTAAGAGAGTAGCCTACAAACTTACAAATGTATGATCATATACATACACAAATTTGGTGCACCCACAAAACTTAGACACTAGCTTACCATAAATGAATTATTATAGCTCATAACATTTTACTCAAAATGGCTAATTTTTAATTAAATTTTTCTAGGGTGCTAAAATGGTATAGTAGAAACAACCTTGAAAAAGCTCGAATTTATTTTTTAAGAGTGGCGCTAAACGCAAGACAAAATCACCTAGACGATTAATTTAATGTTACGTTTAGCGTCTACGTTTCTTATCTGTGATTTTAATTGATTATTAAGCAACTTAATTGATTAGGTCTCAAAAATAAAGGATTAACCCACAAAGGATGAACTTTTTCTTAATTTTCACTCTGTTTTTTTACTAGATTAAAAAGAAAATGGTCCATTAAAGTTAAACTTTATGTGAGTTCCAATAAGAAGAAAAAAATAAAAACTTTATACTAATTTTTCTAAATCTAAAAAAGAGCTAGATTGACAAATGTCCTACATGAAGAAGCTAGTGGAGTTTCAACATTCATCTTTTAAGAAAAATGAAAAAAATTGCACATTTTAACAAATCTTTTTTTTTTTTCTTCTTAATGTGAATGCAACCAAAAATAAATAAATAAAACCCCTTTTTCCCACCAAAAAAAAAAAAACATTTATTCAGCAGCCAAATTAGCAATAAAACAATCAATTAATTTTACACATACTTAAATTAAATGCAAACAAAATCAAATTAATCAAATTAAATTACACTAAAACAAAACCCACAAAATTAAATCTAAATTAAACAAAAAAGAAATTAAACCTTTCTCTGGAATCAAACTCCAAAAGATTCTCCCCACCAAAGGAAGCAGCTTCCTCCTGAAGTTCATCACTATCAAAATGACGAAAACGCCCCTCACCCTCACCATCACCATCAGTTCCCTTACTACTAGACCGAGTCACAGAACCCGAGTTAACTCGGACTTTCGAACTCCCCTTCTCCCCCACCTCCAAACTCTTACTCGCCGGTCCCTTCTTGGCGGCGGCGGCGGCGGGAGGCGGCGGCGAAGAGGGCTGAAACGGCGGCTTCTCAAGGCGGCGGCTACGAAGCTGGAGGTAAGAGAGCTCAGGGTTAGGCTGAAGAGCGAGGGTTCGAGCCCTGGTTCGTACACCAAGTGAAGAAGCTTGTTGAGGAATCTCCATCACTGCTACATCACCTGAAATCTTCCCTTTTTTCATGTACTTTCCCATTTTTTTGCTAATTAATTTAATAATCTTAATTAATTAAAGAAATTTCTCGAGATTTTGGGTTGTACCCACAATTTTTCATCAAATTTCAGAGGTGGGATTTTTTTCTGGAGGAGAGAGATTTTGAGAGGAGAGAGAATTTGAGCGGGATGAGGAGGAAATTTGTAAATGTTTGAGGAGAGAGAAAAGTCAGGGTTTTAATTTAAGGAGGGTGGGGTGGGGAAGGGGGGAGGGAAGGGTATTACGGGGAGATTAGGATAAATTTGGTGCATTGCATTTGATGCGTATAATATACTCTATGGTCTTTTTTATTTTATTTTTATTTTTTCAGTATAATGTCACGGTATTTGGGAGGGATAAGTAATTATTGTAACGGAGGTGGCACGTGAAAGTCACGTGTTGGGGAGTAGAGGATTTTTGTAATTTTTGAAGTTGAAGTTTCCCTCGTTTTTCTGTTTTGTTTGTTGATGATGATAATAATTTGTAGAATCCTATAACAAGGAGTTCTCTAGTACGAGTGTATGAGTACTTGTTCTCTTCTTAGATTATTAGAGTAGTATAGTTTATGTTCTATTGTTGCCTTGTTGGAAAGGGGGAAAGGGAGTTTTAAAGGGATAAGTTTTTGGAATTTTGAGTGCAAAAAAAAAAAAAAAGTTAGTTATTCGAAAGGGATCCGTTAAAGGGTTTCGATTATCTTTAGTGGTTTTGGTTTGTGATATACTGTATTTTAAGTTATTATCATGATGATTGAACTCATAGAAAATAATTCATTAGCATGATAATAAATGAATTGTCGTAGAGTTGAAAACAGTTTGATTAATAAAAAAATTATGACTATGTTAATTTTTGATTTCCTGAGTTTTGCATTTTGATGGTTGATGAGGTACCAAATGATTTTGGTTAACCATATTTGTAAACTAAGAATGGGTGGACTAAAAGACGATCCATTTTTCTTTGGAAATCCTTTGAGTCGTTGACCTACGTACCATTGTACCAACATAGGAGTATTCACTAAAATGTGATGGAATCTTGACTATCTTCTAATTTTGGATTGTTTGGTGGTTAACGTAACACAATAGGGACAATGGAAATGGAATATATTAGGTCTTGAACCTGATAGCACATCATGATCGACTACTAGCTACATCCATAATCCATCTAATATGCTTAAGAGTATAGACAATACTGCTCGGTTAATTAAATACGTATAAGTCCAGAATAGATACAATTGATTAGCAAATGCTCTAGCTAATTCGCCGTGCCATTTCTTTGAACTTTTAATCTACACATTTATCTATAGGTCTTTCGTTCCAAAATCGCATATAACCTTAAAAATGGACGAAAGTAGTACGAGTATGTCCTAAGCAATTTAAATGTCAATATACAATGCATTTCAAGGCTATATCGACCGCAATTTTTCAGTATGCCCAAGCTAAGACGATTAGGCAGTTACAACCAATCTCGATGTTGTGATCGACGCCGAGATTAAAAAAGCTAAGTAAGAACTTTACTCTTGTAGGAAGAGCTTATAAAATGTATATCTAATGTGATTCTTTTTGAGTCTTTGACTTACGTACCAACATAGGAGTATTCACTAGAATGTGTGATGGTATCTTGGCTATCTTCTAATTTTGGATTGTTTGGTGGTTAACGTAACACAATATGCACAATGGAAATGGAATATATTAGGTCTTGAACCTAATAGCACATCATGATTACTAGCTACATCCACAATCCATTATCTACCATTAATTTCATATGCATTTTGGCACACAGCACGGTTAAGAGTATAGACGGTACATGTCGGACTGGTCGGTTAAGTATAAGTTTAGAATAGACGTAATTGAGTAGCAAATGCTTTAGCTAATTCGATGTGCTATTTCTTTGAACTTTTTATCAACACACTTATTTATGAGTCTTTCATTCCAAAATAGCATATAACCTTAAAAAGGGGTGAAAGTAGTATGTCCTAAGCAATCTAAATGTCGATATACAATGCATTTCAAGGCTATATCGACCGTATCTTTTCAGTATGCGCAAGATAAGACGATTAGACAGTTAACCCAATGTCGATGTTGCGATCGACACCGAGATTTAAAAAAACCAAGGAAGACCTTTACTCTGGTAGGAAGAGCTTATAAAATGCATATCTAACATCTAGCTTGTGTGTAGATCATGAATACAAAGCTCTAGTGTTTTTAAGGCCCAAAGGTACAAGAATATGGTCCTACATGCCTTGAATCTAAGTGTTAACAAATGACATAGTTGATCAGCCTTGAATGGCACTAGATAGTGTAATTGGGTTTGGACTCCACTCATATAGTCATATTGTATGAATCTTTGAACTAGAAGTTCCAAGTTTTCAGGAGCAAAACTTTGTACTTTATTTATTCTCTTCTAGATGTCATATGCTAAAGTGATACTAGTTCTTTGACCCGTGCAAACTTGCACGGGGCGTTTTACCTATTTGATCTTAGAACTGGTTTTAGTTTAGGAAGTTTGTACAGATATCCAATACTGTAGGTATAAGATGTTAATACGTCCAATCTATTACAACAATGGTGTTAGTTAGATTTTCGAATAACTTGAGTTTTTGATGCACTAAAATAGACTCAATACGCATTGGATAAAAGAACCGTATTGACCAGCGAATAACCTCACAAAAGAGGTAATTACTCCCTCCGTCCCAACTCAAACGCCCCATATTCCATTTCGGGACGTCCCACCTCAAACACCCCATCTATTTTGGGACATATATCTCTCTCCTACTTTTATTAAATTATTACATCCTCTCTCCTACTTTTATTAAACCCCACATTCTCTCTCCTCATTTTTCCTAATATTACCCCACTCCACTTATTATATCAATTTTTCTTATTCCACTACAAAAACGCCTTGGGGCGTTTGAGCTGGGACGGAGGGAGTACTCTCTGGTGCCCCTGAACTATTGCACTTGCACCCAATGCACGTGGTGCCCCTTTTACTTATATTGACCTAAATTGACTAACGGTGTTAACTTTCGAGTGTGAAGTGATGACGTTGCAATGGGTTAGCAGTTAGTGATTAATTATATTTTTATAATATTAAAATAATAAAAAAATTTCAAAAAAAAATTTTCAAAAAATCACTAATTTTTTTTTTCTTCTGAAAATATTTTTGATATTTTGCAAGTTTTGATAAAAAAAAGTGCACATGGTCCCCCTAAGGTTTACTCGGCAATGCAATGCACACGGTGCCCCGTTTTTTTCTCAAAAATAAATCTCAGGGGCACCGTGTGCATTGCTGAGTAAACCTTAGGGGCACCATGTTCACTTTTTTTTTTTATCAAAACTTGGCAAAATTTCAAAAAAAAAATTCTGAAGAAAAAAAAATTTGTGATTTTTTGCAAAAAAAAAAATTTAATTTTTTTTATTTAATATTATAAAAATATAATTAATCATTAATCCTACACTAATTTTCCCGCCCAACTACTAACCCATTGCCACGTCATCACTTAACACTCGAAAGTTAACACCGTTAGTCAATTTAGGTCAATATAAGTAAAAGGGGCACCACGTGCATTTGGTGCAATAGTTCAGGGGCACCAGAGAGTAGTAGTTTGCAAAGTGGGGGCACCACGTGCATTTTGACATAACTCAGGGGCACCACGTGAATTTTCCGTTAATTAAAAGTATTGGTTGTATTAATAATGCAATTTTACATACAAATACGAAATTCTTTTTTTTTTTTTTTGAAAGGAACAAATACGAAATTCTTAATTAATCTGCTTGTACTTTTGCTCCTGCATTACTTCTCAGTAGTTCTCACTTGTAATTTATGGATTCATTTTGTTTAGCTTTTCTAATTACTTAATTAATAATTAGTAGTTAAGATCTGAGACTGCAGGTATATATCTCACTATGGTGTGTTTGTCTTTACGCTTATTTCCTGTGGAAGTTACATATGTTATGACCTTTCACACTTAAATATGGTCTCCGTTCCCTTGGATTGTTAATTTTTGATTGAGATGTCCTGGTGTATTCAAATAAGGCGTTAATAATCCAAAAGATCGGAGGGTTTTTACTTTCTAGAGTGGAAGGACAGTGACTATGATCAATTCATTGCTGTGAACAGTAAAGTTTTGCTACATTGCATTAGAAATGCTTCTTTTTGTCCAGGATTTTTACCCACATTGAGAATTCTGCAATCTGTACACAGCTTGCAGCAGAATTTGTGGGGACATTCATCCTGATCTTCGCTGCAACAGCCGGCCCAATTGTGAACGAGAAGTACAATGGAGCAGAGTCTTTGATCGGAAATGCCGCTTGTGCTGGACTTGCAGTGATGATCATTATCCTGTCCACAGGCCACATATCAGGGGCTCACTTGAACCCGTCTCTTACCATCGCCTTTGCAGCTCTGCGCCACTTCCCCTGGGTCCAAGTCCCAGCCTATATTGCAGCTCAGGTTGCAGCATCTATCCTTGCTTCTCTAGCACTTAAGGGTGTCTTCCACCCTTTCATGTCAGGTGGAGTGACAGTTCCTTCTGTGGGTATTGGACAAGCTTTCGCCCTCGAGTTCCTCATCACTTTCAACCTCATGTTTGTTGTCACTGCTGTTGCCACTGATACACGGGCGGTAAGTACATAAATATATATGATCAAGTAGCATAAGCCATGCATGTAGGAGTAAAAGTTGCATAATGCTATCATGAGCTTACCAAACACGCCAATGGAATTAAAACTATCATCCATAAGTTCAAAATTGTCAAATGATCTTGGATATACGTCCAAAATTGTTATCAACCTGCCATTTCTACGAATTATTTCGAGAAACATGTTCATCTAAAAGTTTGTGAACTATACATGTTTTGAGTAGCATCTTACGTTATCATAGATAGGATGCACATGATTTATGATGTAGTTAAAGGTATCTAACGATGAGCTGTAATTGATTTGTCCCAGGTTGGAGAATTAGCAGGTATTGCAGTTGGTGCCACAGTTATGCTGAACATACTTGTTGCAGGGTAATTCCTGAGACATTTCCTTAAAATCCATTGTTTTTCTTAAACAATTGTTACACCAACGAACTTCTGGGTACAATCAATTATGTATGTGACATTCTTAATCATTACGCGAACCTTTGCAAGTAGCAATAGAACTCATTAAACAACTCTCTAATATGCGGATGTTTGATAACAAATAAATCACATAACTGACTCCTCTTGCAGTCTTGCTGTTAGTTTAGATTCATTAGGTACAGCTTACGTTGGAATTTTGTATGATTAACTAACTGTTTGTTTATACAAATGTGCAGTCCATCAAGTGGTGGGTCAATGAATCCAGTAAGGACACTAGGACCGGCAGTCGCAGCAGGAAATTACAGGGGAGTGTGGATCTACATGGTAGCACCAACCCTTGGGGCTCTGGGAGGAGCAGCAATCTACAAACTGGTTCAGCTGCACGATCACGAGACTGAGGCACCACGCCCTGTCAGGAGCTTCCGTCACTAGATGAACCCTGCATATGTGTGCATCTTTGTATTAAACAGCCGCTTGTTGTGCTATTGCAACTAGGAAGAAGGCCATGAATAAGGCACAGATTATGATGGTGCCATCAAAACTATTGAATTTGTGTAACAATATGGTGACTTTGCGATTGTGTGTTTTTCGGTTCTTTGCCTGTATACCTGTAAGTGCTCGTATTGTTCTGTCCCTTGTATTACTACTGTATCTGCTTGGAAACTATTGTATGAGTACATGAATTACGTCTATATAATGATATATGAACTGTTGTATGTAATTGCTGCGATTTCCCTTCTTAAGATGTTTATTTTTCTTCTGCCAATTACCCTAAAAAAGGCCGAATACAAGACAGTCGGAACGCAATCCTTTACCGGTTGATCAAAGTGCTCATACCGGAATAAGGCATAGGGGTTCATTTGTCACAGAACAAGTCTAGGAAATGATTTGTACGAGAACTGTTGTTACAAACTCACATCAAAGTCGAGTGGTGCTCTTGTTTTCGTGTATGATTGAGGCGAATTTGTGTAAGTAACTCGAATCTCTTCATAAACGTCTCTACTCTCAAGTCAAGAAGCTGAACTGAGGACAAAAACCTAAGAGTCGTGGTCGGCAATCGGCATATAGGATTAGACATTGAAAAGCAAGCAAGTTGCAATGATAGCATGCATATAGGGGACTTGGTAGGTATACTGGGTGCCAAAGAAGGACTGTTTGTTGGATGATTGGTATGATCAACCTAACGCTGTCCTATCCAACTATCCAAGTCCGTGGTTTGAGTTGGCAGACCTGTTTCGCAAGAACATTGACGTCCATCTTGTTGAAAATATGAGATTACATTTTCGTAATATTTGATTTCTTTAATTTTGTTTTATTACTTCTTGAATTGTTGTGTTCATTCTTGATTGAGTACATTTGATTACAACTCATGCTCTATTTATAGAGCTCTATGTCGGTTGTCATAGTTTGACCGACATTCTAGTAACTTCTAGCCTAATCCTCCTTTTTCTAATTGTTACACAATTCTAGAACATTTTCTAACTCTTACATTAATCTAGATTTTTCTAGATTATTTCTAACACATCTTAACCCAAAAGCTCAACTCGATAAGGATCACCTCGATTCATCTCTTTAATAAATTGAGTTCAACTTGTTTAAAAATAAATATATAAATTCCACATCTGGCGCATGGCCTCTCCTCGGCCTGGCACAGAGGGCAAATAAATCAGAGGTACGAAAATTGAGTTGCCACCCAGTTTACGGTCTGATGCTCTCATGTTTTCATGGACCGGCCCGTGTCTAGCTTTAAGGTACGAAAATTGAGTTGCCACCCAGTTTACGGTCTGATGCTCTCGTGTTTTCATGGACCGGCCCGTGTCTAGCTTTAAGTCGCGGTCACTGATATGGACACCGTTCTTTTTCTAACAAAAAGGCGCTCTACTTAATAGCCTTTGTTAAAGCTAGTTTATTTAGCTCAAGGTGGAATCAACCTCAATGCATAGTTAGGACTTAGCACTACACTTAAACGTGCACTATGGAGTAGTGATGTCGCCTGAAATGTTCCTTTCAAATGTAGGGTTGGCCTAAACAACCCTCAAGATGCTTACTATACTAGCTTGTATGTGGTGAGTCTGCAATTTCCTTGTCAGTTTCGCCCCTGTTTAATCACATGATCTTCAATTTTTATACCAAAGTTTTTCTGGGATTACCAGAATAATCAGTCATTTCCAAATCTTTGTCTACCTGATTGCTACTCTTACCAATCAGTTACATTACAGAAATACTAGCAAGTCTTACACAGATGTATTATTCTATTTGACTCAATAGTAAGACAAGATCCGATAACTCGAATCATCAGCCATTTTGTGATCATTATCTAGTCAATTAAGAACCAGGGTCCGGTGTCTAATATATCGTACCATAAAACGGGTCTAGGCGACACTCACAAAAAGGAAAGATGTACATATGAAACAAGACCACTCATACTTGCATTTCCTAAGCTTACATAATAATAAGCTGCATTTACAAAAGTGAAGGCGGCCGCCTTCTGTTCTGTACTTCCTAAATCTAACCCTCTACTAGATTTTTGTACAAAACCACTACTGTGATTCAAAGAACACTTTACGAACAAAAAAATTGCTATAGACCATTCAAACCGCGTCACAATATAGTTACTTTACCAGCTCTTTTGATATCAGATAACGGAAGGTGAAATTATGAGGCATCCATTCGATGCTCTTGCGTGATTTGCTGAGCTGACATTTCTTAAGACTTTTCTTCAGTGAATCAGGCAAAGTTTGCTGTATCATCTCAAGGATACTAGCAGTGCACAAACTTGCATCCTTGGCATATGACTCCACCAACTTCGGCAGGACAACTTTCTGATCCTTTCGTACTCCAAATGAGGCGCGAATGTACTCTTCTTTTGCTTCTTCTAAATCTAGCAACACTCTCTTGGGAGTATACACTCGAATCTGTAACGGAAAGTAGGCAAAACTTTAGGAAACAAATTACTACAACCATGCATACAGTACCACCAGACGGCACACTGATACTAGTGGGACTTACTCATTTTTTTCAGTTGTTAGACCAGAACTCTGCCCTATTTAGACTGTTTTGGACACATGAAATGACTCCCTAGAAGTTAACATACCGCAGGATCAGAGTGGCTTCCCGAACAAAGAGCAAAATGTAGAAGAGGCTCTGGATGCTCAATTCCATAAGCCTGTCGTTGATCTGCTGATTTGAATTTTGTCCTCGGAGAAAATAACATCCTTAGCCACTGCATTACAGAAAAAAAAAAAAAAAAAAAAAAAAAAAACAGCAAGTGTTGTGATTATTTCTCAATTACGCAAATAGTAGACCAGTAGCTTATACACACATAAAAACAAAACAAAAATATTAAAAATTCTAGCATTTTACTACTTTAAGAGAACCACAAGGTAATTTTTGTGTCAGTCAAATAAGGATCCTGATACCCAGGAGTAACCTATCCCCGGGTTCAAGCTTTGATGTTTTAATACTCAATTTCCAGACAAAGCATTGCTCATACTTTCACTGCTCTTGTAGAAAAAAATCCTAGCTACAAGTTGCTCTCACATAGTCCTAAAGGCTAAAACTTCAATTAAACAAGAGATGAGATGCAAAACACATCCACGTACATGATATGAAACACTGAAACAGTAAACCAAGTCGATCACAATGCTATATGAGAGTCCGGGCAATATATACTTGCCATCTATGTAGTATTTACCTGTCCTGGACGAGACATCCGACAACCCAATATGGAACTTTGAATGGTATCTGCACTTATAGTATGACCTCCAACATTATAGGCAGCCTACACACATACCAGAGGAACTAAGAACACAATCTTACAACTTTTCTTATGAAAAATAACTATTCAATAACTCTTACCTTCAAGAGCATGAAGACTCTCTTGACATTATTCTGCGGAATGCCATAAGCCAAAAATGCCTGTCAAGAATCATAGAACAAGTGAACATTAAGCCAATAGATCATAAAGAGGAACTTGTAAACAAGTAATAGATATTGATTATTACATGCATCACCAAGGCGTTATGAACATTTATCCAAAATGCAAGCTTCTCCTCGTGTTTCATAGTCATGGGATCTATGTCTTGCAATCGGCATATGAGTGACCTTCAACAGGAAAT
>JBBYHQ010307384.1:0-17949 GCA_038382645.1 Spergularia azorica | reverse complement strand
AACGTGTGCCCATAGGGCACATGATAAAACCCTATTTATTTCCTAAATTAAGTGATATTCTCACTTGAAAAAACAAATTGTGGAATCTTTTTGATTAATTCAGAAGAATATCACTTAATTAAGGAAGGATATTAAGTCTTATCATGTGCCCCATGGGCACACGTTAGAAAAATCCTTAGCTTTATTATTTTGCTACTTATATGCATTTTTTTCCTTTACATGCTAGCCTAATACTACTAACTTTGATAAAGTGGTGATTCCTAGAGTGGAATCTTGCTAGTTATTATCATTGCTCTAATCTCGAAAAGACGAGCAGAAAATAACACACCTGAATACGTCGGTATAATCCTGTGATTGGTCTTTTGAGAGAGTTATGTTGGATTACTAAGGATGTTTTGTTGATGGTGATTGAGAAAGTCTTAATTAGTTACTCGAACAATGAAAAACTAAATGTTACTTTCGATGTTATAAAGACAAAATTAGAATGGGAATTAACCTTCCAATCAAGCATAAATTAAGCACATGAAAAATGTCAAAGCTCTCTCTTTTAAACCTCGCCTAACTTGTGGAGTGTATTAGCATCATAGTTTGATGCATCAAACTTTCATTATCTTTCAATTTCAAAGGTGGTAGTTTTTTCAACCTAGTTGTAATTGTCTAAATAATTGAAAGGGATGATTATGGAAGATAGAAAGCTCCTCCAAAATGTACTAATTAATAATAACAAATAATAATTCTTGATATTTTCATTTTTTTCGAAAGGTCATGTTCAAATTATAAAGTATTACTTGTTTCAAAGGGTTGTTGGTATTTTGGAAGCTTTTTTGTGTCGGTTTAATTAAGAAATAGAAGGGTCGAACTGGCATAAGAATAATATCGTTAGCGTGGGTCGTATGTTTAGATCATGCGTCTTCATTTGCTTCATGAACCTTCTTGGTTCCAATAATCTGACTCGCTCAATCAACAACTCGCCGAACAATAATCAATTAATCATCATCTTTGGTCAAACTGATGCATCCTTTCCTTTTCTTGTTTGTTTGTACTAACAACTTCAAGTCCTTTTTAGCCATTAATTTCACTCAAAAAAAATTAAATGTTCTATAGTACTGGTTAATCACTCTTCTATAATCCATGTCCGTATTCGAATCAAATCTCAAAAAACGATTTTATAACACCCCTTCAATTACAAATAGGGGTGGCAAATGGGTAGTCGTGTTGGTTTCAAGTCGGTTGTTAGCAGGTCGGGTCTACTGGGTCATATAATCGTTCGGCTCGGGTCGCTCTTGGGTCGGTTCCGTGTCGGGTCACAATCACGTTGAGTTCATCTATGGGTATCAATTCAATTCTTGGCATCACAGTCGGGTCATTGTCGGGTTGGGTCAACTCGGGTCGGGTCATCATCGGGTTATGTCGATTCGGGTCATCATCGGGTTTGGCAGATCACAATTTCGGGGTTGTGTCGGGTCAGATTTTTGGGTCGACGAATCGGTCGGGTCGGGTTTGCCAGACCTAACTACAAGGATCAAACTCAAGATAATTTTGATTAAGCTGGTTTAGTCCGTGTCAACTGTCAACTACGTATTCATAGGTTAACACACTCATAATATGATCGTGGACACCATTTTCACAGTCAGGTTTACACAGTCCGAACGTGCCGTAATAATATATTAATTAACGTAATAATAACTAGTCATAGTAGTAAGGAGTAGGAGTGGAAAAGATAGTTAGTTAAGCCACCGCGGCGGCTGATGACGGCTGGTGCTGTGCCTAACACCAGGCCAGCAGTCCAAATACAACAAAATATTGTCATATCATTCTTGTATTTTGGTGGAGGAATAATCCTTTCATAATCAAAGGGGAAGGCCATCCAGGAAGCTAAGGGTATGTATGTACCCTAAAAATCAAGTCAAAAACGTGTGAGAATGTCCTGCTCATCATTTACCCACAATTCGTCACGTTAATAGTACGCTTCCAACTAGTTGTTTTTTGTATCTAGTCTTCCTTTTGTTATTTTATTTCAAGTCAATTTGTTCCATCTCTAACATTTTTTGTCACCAATCACAATGCATACATTCTGTTTTTATCATGCAATCCAGTTTACATATAGACATGTACTCCATTGTCCCGTCTTAACGAGTAAACTCACCCAATTTGCAATTTCGGAATAGTAATTCACCTTACTTCGGGGGAGGGGGGTGAATTACTGTTTAGAAATAGCCAAATCTTAGCTTATAGGAACATTCCTATTGCCGCCGCTTGCCCTTTTTGTCCAACCATCATAGAGAACACCCTTCACTTGTTTAGAGATTGTCCTCGAGCAAAAGAAGTGTGGGATACCATAGGTCTAACCTCGGACTGGTACCAGATGGGTGTGAATGATTGGTTCAACTTCAATATTAATCAAGCCAAAGATATCAACTGGCCACCCTTTTTTGCCATTACTTGTTGGCTTCTCTGGAAGCGACGAAATGTTTGGATCTTTGATCGAAAAAATATCTCTGAAACCACGATCATTCCTCAAGCTAAACTCCTGACCCAAAAATACTCTCATCCCCCCGCTGTTCTTCAACAGCTCCCTCTTACTCCCCTTAAAAATAGATTGAAACTCCCTCCCTGGCCTTCTTGTGTGATGTTCACTGATGCGTCATTTGTTAATAGTCATAATTCCGCAGGGTTGGCTGCTTGTCTCTTAGACCATGATGGTAAATGGTTAGTTGGAATTGTTGCGCATACCTTTGCAACGGATGCCACACTAGCGGAAAGCTTGGCGGTCCGCTGCAATGGATAACATTAAAGATCAATAGAAAAATAGCTTCACTCTCTTTTGTGATTCAGAACTCGTAGTTCATGGGGTGGCTGATAGCAAAAACCCTACAGATAGATTAGCTAATGTTTACTTGAAATGCAGAGAGCTAGGGATGGCACTCCATGCGAGTGTAGAGGTTGTCAACCGGACGCACAACAAGGTGGCGGATTTTTTGGCGAAGGAAGTGAGAGCGATTTGTCCACAGATTATTTTGAAGACTTTTGATGATTTTAATCATGTTGAAGTGGGGATTGGCGACATCCCTGGCACCTCGGCTTTCTTTGATGATGACTTTATTATTTTGCCTCCGGAGGAGGATGTAATAGCTAGCTAGTTGTAGTTTTTCGTCTTTGTACCAAAAAAAAAAAAAATAGTAATTCACCGTCTTCCTATTTTTGTGGATATTTTAATCTATCAATTGGAAGCTTTCAACACTTGACATCGTGTACTACCTCGGACAATATATTGGGATTTAGTCAACTTACTATAGTAAATTGAAATTGACCGAGCCAATGTAATTGCACATACGGAGATTTATCATTCGATAATCTATATATTGGGTAAGAATGAATTATTGTACGTGGTATATTGTTCAAATTTTGTAGATAATTTATTATCATGTTACAACTAGCGTGTAATGTTAATTAAGCATTATTCCATGTTCGTAATTTTGTGGATTTGTGACTATTTAATTTTTTTTAGAATAGATTTACATATATGAAGATTAGTCCTTTTTTTTTCCCCAGCTCTAAAGGGTTTTCGCCCGTATATTCCAACTCTTTCCTTCGAAAAAGAAGTCTATTAAGTATTTCAAAGTTCATTTTCTTGAATGTTTTTTTTGGACTCTTTTTGTTGAACATTTTAAAACAAGTTCACTTAAATTTCTTATTTTGTTTTCTTGAATCAAGTCAAACTTGAAATTAAGAAAGCATCATCATAGAATAATAAAATATATACCATTAAAACCCCATGCTTCCCGAATTACACTATACATCTGATCTAAATCGAAAAAAGGTTAACAATCAAGAAATGTATGTGTACAAGTAAAGTAGACTAGTATAGAGTGAAGAGTGTAGACCTATTTCTTTTCATTTCCACTTATAAGTCTCTAACTATAAACATTAGTGATTAAATTATGTGCATAAATATACGATTGGATTATACATGTAGTTAGGTCTAATGACTACTAGACGACATAATCCGATTATAATCTAGTTTAATTATTACTACTAATAATAATGTTAATTATACAACAAAAATCACACTAATTAGGAACAAGAAAGTTCCGAATCCTTGCCCAACCACCACCAAAGAGGGGCCCCGACCCCAAAGTTTTTTTTTTTTTTTTTTTTTTTCTTGCAAAAATGCTGCCTTATTCCCACTGCAGGTTCCAAGTCATTTTCCTTCCTACAATATTATATCAATTTTTTAACTCTCTTGTTTGCATGTTTTCTTAAATTTGACTCTTAAACCAAAAAGTATACCAATAATCTCAATTATTTCATCTTTTGTTGGTCCAATATATATTCATGCACAACTAGCCTTCTTCTCCAACACAAATTAAAACATCATTTCATCAACAAGAGAGTTGAGCAGAGCAAACTTACTACAACTTTCTTCATTTTGTCTCTGATCTCCTCTCTCTTGATATAACCTAAGCTTTTTATTTCTTCATCAAATTAAAGCAAACTTATATTCTTTACATACTTTGCTGCCTCAACAAGCTGCTCTCAATTCATAACATAAGCTCTTTTTTGCACATTTTTCATATACTTTAGTACACATATACACATTTTTTGCTAGTTATCAAGTTTGTTCTGACAATTCCTACAACTTTTTCTTACACATTACATATTTTTTTCCACTCCATCAAACTTAAATAGCAAGCCAACATAATACAAATTCTTACTACTACTCCTCGATCTGTCTTTAGCTCTGATCACCCCAGAGTTCCACTACATACGTGCTCTTTTCGCAAGGTCGTCTTCGATCGTAATAACAATAAAGCGCAAGCGTGAATGCTATAAATTCCGGGTTTATTCCCTAAGTCTCTTTTAACAGAGCACAAAACATACACTAGTAGCTTTTTTAGCTAGCTAGCTAGCTCATTCGTTTATTCATTGATTGTCAAGTAAAATTGTTATATTGTGGAAAAGATGGAGGGTGGGTCGAGTACGCTATTCCAAGACGGAAATGGTTACGACCTTAACTACGGCCAAATCGGGTTGATATGGGAGCACACGAAAGCGCCCCTTATCGTACCACTGCTTAAATTGTTGGTAGTGATTTGCTTAGGAATGTCACTAATGATGTTCGTAGAAAGGGTTTACATGGGAGTTGTGATTTGCTTGGTTAAAGTCTTCTGTAAGAAGCCTGAGAAAAGATATAAGTGGGAACCATTGAAGGAAGATGTGGAGCTCGGTAACTCTAATTACCCAATGGTGCTTGTTCAAATTCCCATGTTCAACGAACGAGAGGTACATCACGTCACTTACCAATTCTATTATTCGTGGTGCGTGTTTTTATTAGAGACCTCTAGAATTATCGTTACAGTATATAATACTAAACGCGTATTTTGTTGGAACCGGTCATGATCGAATTATAGGTGTATCAAATGTCCATTGGTGCTGCATGTGGACTCTCATGGCCTTCCGATAGAATTATCATCCAAGTCCTAGACGATTCTACAGACCCCATGATCAAGGTAATTGGTTGGTCATTCATTATAATTTCATACAGTATATTTTTCGAGTATGTAATAATTTATGCATGCGCGGTAAAAATGAATAAGTAACTAATGAATGAATGGGAATGGGAATGATTGTGTGGTACGCAGAATATGGTGGAAATGGAATGCAACAGATGGGCAGGGAAAGGGATTAAAATAAAATACGAGATTAGAGGAAACAGAAAGGGATACAAAGCAGGAGCACTTAAAGAAGGAATGAAGCATGATTATGTTCAAGCTTGTGACTACGTCGCTATTTTCGATGCTGATTTCCAACCTGAACCTGATTACCTTTGGCGTACTATCCCATTCCTTGTCCACAACCCCAAAATCGGTCTTGTCCAAGCCAGATGGAAATTCGGTACGTTTTTTATTAATTTACGGAGAGTAATAAGTCGTTATTTTTAACTTTTATATGTATGGGCGTTTGAAACACGAGTTTAGATGTTGTCTAATTAGTTCGGAACAGGTCAAGACATTCCCGGTGATTAGTATAATTGTATGCAAGTTAATGATATGTTTCGAGCTTACAACCGTATTATTCGACGAGGATTAATTAATAATGAAGCTTTTGATTATATTAGTAGTATACCATGGAATAAGTAGCTAGTAATAACAACCACTTCTATTCACTTTTGTGGCTACTTTCACGTACACTAACTTTGATGTGACAATTGCATGAAATTGAGACTGTCGGTGGTGATTTGTTTTTTTTTTTTTGGGTTTGGGTTGGTGCATTTATTTTAGGGAGAATAATGATTGTATAGTAATAGTATTATATGGGCAAATGGCAATGTTAGCTAGCTTTCTTTTTTTATTTCTTTTTGCTTCTTTTATTTGTAGGTTTATTTCTTACTTTTTAAGGGTCCCCCTTCCCCTTCTTTGTTGTTTAGGACCAACCAAATGGATCATAGTTTTGGTCAACGTAGTCTTCTAATCTAATGGCGTCTCAAACAGTGGTTTGTCGTAATTCTTAAACATTTGGCTGCTCAGACATTTTCAAAGTCAATAAGAAAATCATGTATATATGCCATCTATATATATACGAGTATTCCACCATAGTTTCTAATTAGACTACTTGTAGGCCTATATATAAATTTAAAACACGTCAAATTTGAACTTTATCACACCAGGTATTGTTATGTTAACCAATACTTGTTTAGAATGACTAATCATCAAATTAATCATATATATACTCTCATTCTCAAAATCATGTGCATCCGAGACTTAATTATCGCATTTTTATGATCATGATTACACCTAATAAACCTTGATTTAAAAAGGTGCTCTAATTGACTGATGATTAACCTTTTTTGTTGTACATGGTTAGTTGAATACTTCCTTTAGAATAAAAGTCTTTGAACAAACTAAAGTTTGAGAGCAACGCGTAAACAATAACATGAATGATTTGATTAATCCACTACTCAATAATAATTTAATAACTCCAAAACACTAGTGTCAAAAAAATATACGAGTAAAATAACGTTTGACAAAGAGTTCGTAGATTTTGGGGTTTAGAAAGGTACGGTGGACTTTCGCTTTCTTAGGTGGAGTTTACCAATTACGCATGTTTGTCCGATGCTGGTGGTGGGTCAATACTTGGAAGAAAATATTGAGACATAACTTATGACACATCACTAATTATTCTACTCGTTTACAAACATGATTATTTCAATGCATGTTGTATGAATAATCATGATGATCATCTTATGTTTAATTGATTAATACTAATGTTTAGTAATTACTAATTAATAGTAGATTAGTAGGTAGTACATCTAATACTAGTTATCAATGTCAAAATCATTTGTGTGCGTGTTTGGGTGACTGGGTGATTATTAAACGTCGTCTAATGTTTAAACCTGTAGTAGCGTATCTGCGAATGTAAAGTATGACTGACGAGTTTTGTGACACTGTTTAGTGTTTATTTATTTTAATGATAGTAATTTGGGGCACAGCTAATTAATGGTAGGTGACATTTCTCTATTTTGGTTTGCAGTGAACGCTGACGAATGTTTGATGACAAGAATGCAAGAAATGTCATTGGACTACCATTTCACTGTGGAGCAAGAAGTTGGCTCCTCCACCTACGCCTTTTTCGGATTCAACGGTAAATATATGAAACTAAAAATAATCGTCATTTTAGAAAATGAGATAGCGTTACTGGATAATGCACGTAAAATTAAACGGATTACGTAATGAAATATGTTGGGACAAGTTGGGAGAGTGTACAGAGAATGATGTTGAAATGTTATGGTGATAACAGGGACAGCTGGGGTATGGAGGATACAAGCTATCAATGAGGCTGGTGGTTGGAAGGATAGAACTACCGTTGAGGACATGGACTTAGCTGTCCGGGCCAGTCTCAAGGGCTGGAAGTTCGTTTACCTCTCTGATCTCAAGGTATGTACATCAAAATTTACGACAAGAACATGTCAACTAACTCAGTTGCTAAGTCATATATAAATGATACGACGTAATTAACTTGTGATCGTCTTTTCGTAATGACAGGTTAAAAATGAGTTGCCAAGTACCTTCAAAGCATACAGATACCAGCAGCACAGATGGTCTTGTGGACCTGCTAATCTATTTAAGAAGATGGTTACAGAGATCATGAGAAATAAGGTGAGCTGTCTAGCACAACTCTTTTGATTCAAAGTTTTTACATTTATTATGGAGTATAACACATTTGGGGTTTAAGTTTCTAACTTTTGGGTCCCAAAATTGTTTGGTGTGTGTTTGGCAGAAAGTAAACTTATGGAAGAAGGTTCATGTGATTTACAGCTTCTTCTTCGTTAGAAAGATCGTTGCCCACATCGTCACCTTCGTCTTCTACTGTGTTATTCTCCCTGCTACCGTTTTGGTCCCTGAAGTTTCGGTACCAAAATGGGGCTCTGTCTATATTCCTACCATTATTACCCTTCTTAATGCCGTTGGAACTCCGAGGTTTGTACATGTCTCTTCTATCAACTTACGAGTACATTCACCTAACGTATACTCCACATTACCACATATGCATATAAATTGCGGACTTAATATAAATAGGACGTTCAGAGAGCTTAAAGATTCATTTAGACTCGCTTAGATTGAGATTGCTTAGCTTAATAGAAACGACGACTAGTAGTTCGACTAGTCAAGTTCAGCTAAGGTATACGTATACACATGCATTTAAACTCATTTAAATTGAGATTGCTCTATTGCAACAACTAGTAGTTCCAAGTTCTAAGTAAGAAAGGAATTGGCACGTCAAATTTGACTAAGTAGCAATCAAGAAGAAAATTATAGATGCGTGCGTAATCAAGAAGTTTTAAATTTCTTTCTTACTGTATCATTCATTCATTAATAATTGATTGGTATTAACAAGTTGTACTGAATTGTTTTGCAGGTCCCTCCATCTTGTAGTTTTCTGGATTCTGTTCGAGAATGTTATGTCATTGCATAGGACTAAAGCCACATTCATAGGCCTCCTAGATGCCGGTAGAGTGAATGAATGGGTGGTCACTGAGAAATTAGGAGACGCGCTTAAGAACAAATTAGGAGTTAAATCTTCCAAGAAACCTCGTCTTATCAAAATTGGCGAAAGGTAATTATATCTTTCTTACTCTCTGAATGTTGTATCACGACTTTATAGTCGATTTTCAGGCATCCTTGGTACATGTGACTAACGAGAATATATACGGTCTTGTGTAGGTTCAATATGTTGGAGCTTATCGTATGTGGATTCCTGTTTTTCTGTGGATGCTACGATTATAATCATGGACATACGCGTTACTTCATATACCTATTCCTACAATCCTTTGCCTTCTTCATTGCCGGAGTTGGGTACATTGGCACATTCGTCCCTGGTTCTTAGGGTGCCCTTCATCGATCGTTACCAAGCTACTGCATCAGGGCATGTGAATAAGTGCCATTCTTTCCCTCATATTACACAATTCTTTACCACAAATTTTTCTTTTTTTTTTACCCTTTGTTGTTGCCTATTCCTGAAGAGCAACATATAGAAATGTAGCTTTTTGTTCACTCTTTGTTTTGGGTAACTTTGTTCTCTTGTTCAAATGTAAGTTTGTAACTTAAAAATGTATACAAAAGGGGTATCATTCTTTTTCTCTCGAATGTAAACCACCAAAGGCAGTCAAGTAAAGACTTGTTCAGTCAATCTTGTGTACAAGCAAACCCATATATATACACACATATAATAGAGAAGGGAAATGTTGATCACTTGAATGTTTCTCAATAGAGACAATAGTTCAATTCAAGCTCTCAAATTGCTCAATAAGTTTTGATTGATGCTACATACTGCAATATTTAAGAGATTATGACAATAACAAGTCACTCATTACCACCAAAAAAAAAATGTCGTCATTCAACATTACTCATTTTCTGTGTGCTAAAGCTAAATTAATGTTGATGTTTTAAGTAATTCTGTAAAGAGAGAATTCCTTAAAAACACGTGATTGATAGCAATACAAAAACTAAGTTTTGGACCATTGAATGACACTATCTCATTCTCGCTATCTCATTTTCCATAAACGAATTGTTTGTGTGGATTTGTAGGGCAATAAATCGATAGTTGAGTGCCCTGATATAGCATTACAAACTTGGGGGGCAAATACCCTATACTTAAAGCAAGTCATCTCAGAATCACAAGAAAGTCGCATAATCTACAATCCTGTACAAGAAAGCCCTCTTGCGCAGGATTCGTGAGTGTGACGGTCCATTTGAGGTGGAGTTGGTTGAGCTCTGTCAAAGCTCGTACAAACTACAAATTTTGATTAGATTAACCCAGAATGCTACTATTGGGCCGGTTTGTTTAGTATGTTTACACCACAGGTAATCAACAATGTACATGAGAGAAATGGAAATAATTATTGGCAATGGATACTAACGAACCCCGAAACCAGAAACGCGATAATTATTAATTTCTGAGCATTTGTTTTAATCATAAAGATCTGATCAGCCAATCACACATTTGCAAATTAAGTAACAAAAGATAAACTAACCATACAAACAAAACAAAGGACTTAATACACGAAATTATGTGTGATTCATGAAGTAATGTGTGATTCATGATGTGTCAAAAGTGATCCTGAAAGGATCGGAATATTCCCACACAAAAAATGGGTTGTGACATTATTTTGGTAATATATCAATTAATTGATCTTTATTCAATAATGACGTTTTGTATCCTATTCCTAAATGTGATTGAATCACTAACAGGAGGGAGTCACTAAGATGTCATAAACAATACTAGCAGGAGGGAGTCTCCAAGAGGTCATAGTGACCATACCCATGAAACAGCACAAGTATTGGGGACTCGTTCTCGTTCTTGTACTCTTCTCCGTAATCAGATGTCTTCGTCATATCACCTGTAGTTCTATCTTTCGAGAAGACTGATATCGGCTTCCTGTCATGAACAAATTACATAGAGTAGTGAGTAAAGCACAGGACAATACCTGAGATGAAGGGCACAAATAGGGACAAATGCTTTAAAGCAACGAGAAATATATAGCTAGTGTAGAAGTATATAGCATAATTAGAACTTAAAACTCACTTCAAAACATGAGAAGCCATCAGTAATTCAGGCTCTCCACCCCAAACGTACGGTTGTTGTATCCGCTTCACATAAGCATCGAAATCTCCATCAATAAAACTAGATTGGATTTTCAAGAAGAGGCAAACACTAGTCAATACAAGTGAGGACAAGTAATAATCTACAAGTAGTACGAAAAAAATGGTAATGGAGACTCATTTTGCCTCTCAAAATAAACTTACTCTGCCACCTCTTTGCGCCTCTTCAAGAGCTCATCAACAACCTGTCGAAGTAGTGCTATTACAATGACAATTGTTTAAAAATAACATTATTGAGTAACATATTCCATGGCAAAGAAATTTCTGACAACTTTTTTGTGCAAAAGGCAAGGAATTAGTTTGACATGAGTAACTGTTATCCCACACCTGAGCTCTCAGTTCATCAGCAAGCTCTCTTTGACGATTCTCATCAGGAGCCTCCTTCCCGCTTTGCAAGCACTCCCCATGAGCTATTGCTCTGAACAAACACCGACCATCGGCTAGGACACCTATCATCAATGAACAACATAACAGGCACCTTAAATTCACCTTTAACATTTCACTGTGGGCTTCGATATGTAACCTAGACAGAGAACTATTTTACCAAAACAAGATGTATATTCGCAAATCCGATTCTATTAGGAAAACAAACAAAACAAGAAGGTGCCTTCAATGGAATGTAGTGTTAAGAGGGTGTTACTTAGGCATTAAATCAACCTTGCATAGGAAATGATACCAAAGGATTCCATAATAGAAGATTCGAGCAAAAGAGGTGACATCCAACTTGTATAGGAACCCGTTATTTAAATACCGTACAACATAAGTACATAGCGATTCTACAGTTCCAACAAATCACCTTCCAAAATAGAACTACTTCGATTATATAATTAGATTGAACATGTAAGAATATTTACCCAAAAGAAAATGTATTACATCATATTCCTCCAAAACCCTAATGATGTAATGTATCACACTATTTCCATTCCAAATACTAAAAACGTACTACTGTATAGCTCCACATGACCTCATTTCCGAGCCTTATCCACGCTCCGCTAGCTAGTTTGTAGCTCCAAAACCCTATTGATGTACTGCATATCACTATTTCCATTCGAAATACTAAAAAATGTACTACTCCAAAGCTCCACAAGACCTCATTTTCGAGCCTTCTCCATGTTCCTATTGGGTCCCAAACTCGTTAGCTAATAAGAGGAATTGCTTCTTATGATCACCACCCCCTACTCCAAGTGAAACGGCTTTATCTAATTCTAATGATCTCAGCCACCAAATGAATGAGCAATGATCGTCACAATTCGATCACGAATTTCGACTATTACTCCTCGGCCGAACAAATTAACATTGGCAACTCACAGTTTTCCGAAGACACTCTCGAAACTCACTCATTCTCATTCTACTACTGATTCTTCTTACTGTTGCTACTGTAACAAACTTGCCGAGGAAGACTAACTCTAATCAATACAATTCAGAATCTTGACCAAGAAGTTATTGAGATAAAAACAAACAAACAAAAATAAAACACTTAATTCCAATTCATAAATACTCAAATAAAGACAAAATTATCATATTAATTATCATACTCATAATAACTACTCCAAAAATAAATTCCAAAAATAAAAATGGCAAAAGTATAAAAAATTAAAAATAAAAAGGGGGAGATTAACAAACCAGTAACCCTATACGAGGTGGCGCCACCGTCACCGCCACCGTTGACGGCGTCATTTTGAATTTCAGCATTTTCTTCCTCCTCGCCGCCGTCAGAAGTAGCAGTAGTAGCCTCAGGATTAACGACTTTAACGGCGGCGTCGTTGTTGCGTAAATCGAAAGGCGCGAGAACCAAACAAACACCGAACAAAAGGTAAGTAAGGTCAAGGCGGTGTAACCAACGCGCGGGGCGCGCATCCCAAGCGACATTCCAAGAACCCTCACCCTTCTGCTCGTGTACAGCAGGGCGGAGGTGGTCCCTACGCCAGTCACCGCCGCCAGCAGCGGCGGGGATAATCATGCGCCATATAGACGACGCGCCGCCGTCAGCGGTGACGGCATCGAGCGAGAGAGGAGAAAGCGGGTGGAACTGTGGGTGAGAGTGAAGGTGGTGGAGTGCGAATGTGTGAGGAGAGAGAATCCACGGCTTCGGAGGGCGAGTGCAGAGTGCTCCAAGCATCACCGGAGCGTATCACTTACGACTTCTACTAAAAATAATCAAAATCAAATCAAATTTTATTATTATTATAATCTAATGGCGAAAGGACATAATTTGATGTTGTGTATGTTGTTGGGTTGGTGGGTGAAGGAAAGAAGCGTGAAGAAGAAGGAAGAAGGAGAAGGCGGCTTTGGGGTATTTGTTGTTAGGAGAGAGAAAATGGGAATGGGTTGGTGCGTAAGAGGTGATGTGATTGTGAGCGGCGATGCATTTTTTGATTTGTTGATTTGGTTGTGTTAGGGGAACATGAAATGTGGAGTGTGAGGATACCAGGAATTTTTTTTTTTTTTTTCAATTTACCAAATCTACTCCGACTAGGACTACTCCTCTCCTCTCCTCTTCTCTCCCTTTTATTTATTATTATAAGCGCTTGATTGGTTTGGAAGAAAAAAATTAAAAAACAAAAAAAAACAATTCTTCCCCTTTTTCTTTCTTCTTTCTCTCTCCTATTCTCACTTCCTGTCTTCCTACTCTGCGTATTCTTTCATTTTTTTTCCTTTCATTATTTTCTCACTCCTCCTCTAAACCCTCTGTCCTCATACCTCACTCGACCGCCATCTCCGACTATCCGATAGTCCTCGCCGGCGACCACCCACACTTCCGGCATGGATTTTATTACTTCCCTATATGGATATTATGTGAATAAGGTATGGATCTTACTAATTTGTATCATGGATCTTAATTTTTAAACTTCATATCCATGTGTTTTGGTGGTAATTTTTTATTTGAAATTTTGAAAAGAGTAGTGGAAGGTTTTCATTTTTGAAATAATGAATTTTTTGAAAGGAAAAATGGTATATGGATCTCGATTAGAATTTTTTGTTTTTGTGTTTTCCGGATGTAAGATCCATGAATTATTATGGAAAGATCCATGAATCAAAAGGGTGAGATCCATGAATTATAATCATAAAATCCATGAATTTTGCCTATAAATCCATAATGGATACGATGGCGGTGTTGGGTGCCGTTATGGTGGTGGTCGCGGTGGTCGATGGTGGTGGTTGCGGAGGAAGGGTCATAGTGTCGGCCTGTCGGGATGAGGAGAGAGAAAATGTCGGGGAGGGAGACGCGCGGGGGTGGTGGTGGGGACGTGGACGGGGGTGGTGGCCGGAGTGGTTGTGGTGGTGGTCGCCGGGGATGGCGGTTGTGTTGTGGGAATGTGGGTCGGGTCGGGTTGGGTTGGGTTGGGAAAGGGAGGAATCTGGGGGAAAGATTTTTTTGGGGGAAAGTTTTCTTTTTTTAATCTGAAAGTGACAGTTTTTTTTATCAGCGCACCAGTAATAAAATGCCACGTGGCATGGAGTACCATGTGCACTGTGCACCTTGGTGTACAGTATAACGACTGGCTAGCTAGGGGTATTATGATAATTTGTTGTAAATATTAAATTTCATTGTTATATTCCTTCCGTACGAGTTTAAACATCTCATAGCAAAAACGCACCTTCACTAAAGAGGGTGTACACGCTAAACGATTCATCAAAGTTATAGAAAAAAGTTACTAGATATATAGATAGACATAATTAATTAAGTAGTCTCATATAATAACACGTCTCATGTCCTCCTCTTGTATAGTTGTATATATAGAGTGAGGCTTCCGCTTCAATCCTGATCTAATCTCTCATAGTCGTCTTGTCAAATTTCTCAAAATTAAGTCTTTTTTTTTTTTTTTTATTACTAGAAAATCATAATGCTCTCATTTAAAGCAATCCCGAGTAGTAGCAGGATCATCCTTAATTAGTTCAACCATAGATAACATACATATAAAAGCGGCTAGAATTAGAAAGTCACTGTAATATATCACATAATAAAAGCTAAGTAAGGTTACATCGAAGCGCATGCAGCTGATTATTAGAGAGGACGCCCGGTAACCGCGCAAAAGACAGTCCTCACAAAGAGTAAGGCACAAGTTATCCCTCCACCATAAACAATTCCAAAGAGCTTAGGGTCTTCCTCATAAAGACTCCTCGGCTTCCTCTCAGTTTCTTGTGCTAACCTCGGATTTTTTTTTTTTTAGGTTAAATAGAGGAGATTAGACGATATTGAATTGACTTGATATGAGTCCCGTATTTATACAAGAGATGACTTAGACGACAAGCTAAGACGGAGAGATAAACGCCACAGATCGATGACTTAGACGACAAGACAGAGAGATAAACACCACAACATTCTAGACAAACATAGACCCCTACGATCATAATTGATATTCCCCAAACCCTGGCCTAACCCTAGTTACCATAAAACATACGGAGTACATATTCCTAATATACTTATAAATCAATTGAAAGTTGTAACACTTATACGTACTCTATTAATTAACCTCGACTCCTAAATGCATCACTGTACGTTGTATATCTGGCCTCATGTCAAAGTTCTATTAATTGCACTTCTGTTGTAAAATGCAGAATCGAAAATGATCGACCAACAAGACAACAAAGATAAAGCACGATGAGGATCGGATTCTCCTTTAATAAGAACAATCCCTCCTAATATCCGCGAGTAGTTCGATTGAAACCATGACGAATAATATGAACAATTTTAAGTTTATAACTATCTTAAAGTGTCAGTGTATTTTATCGCACATTCGCAATAAAATGTTGGTGATAAATTAGAATCGATTTATTGTCATAAGTTGTGGATGGAGATTATGGTTGCACAAAGATGTGGGTTATAATATTGTCAAAAAGCACACTAAGCACAAATAACATACCAAAAGTAGAAAGGAAAAGATTGTTAGAATTGGTCCAAATGAAGACGAGAATATTACAGTAAATCAGAGGGAGTATCACTTCAAGAAAAAGGCCATTTTGCGAGCAAATATATACAACCAACGACCATTGGTTGCAAATTAGCGACTAATAAATAGTTTGGATGCAAATTAGAGACCAAGTTGGGGTTTAGACGCTAATTAGCTACCAAAATCGAGTGGTCGCCAATTAGCAACCAATCAGGCGACCAACTGAATTAGCGACTGCCCATTTTGCGACCAAATTTTAATTAGTCGGTAATTGGTCGCAAAACCGATTTTGCGACCACATTTGCAACCATAAAGTGTTTAGCGACCAACTTGGCGACTAAATAATTTGGTCGCAAATCACATGTTTTCTTGTAGTGTATGTATTGAATTATACGAATATTTTTTCAATCTCCATATTAAGGTCAGGCCAATAGCATAAAAAGAAAACGATAAGATATTCTCGATTCGCATAAAGAAAAGTCTAAAAACTTTATGATATTCCATTGATGTTGTAACTACTCTTACAAGTGTAGTATATAAGTGTAGTCGATAAAGTTTATGTTGGTTCATACATACGTTCAAGTTAAGCAATAAACATACCTATCTTAGCTTTTTATTATTGTTGAGGTAATTCTTGGCTTTTATCTATGTTATTGTTTCAAGTCCTATTATCTACTAGTACAGTATTTGTTTAGGGCACCCACAATGGTCTTATACTTCAACATGCCCCCTCACGCAAAGGCCCACTTGGGCTTGAAGCGTGGGTAATTCACTGGCCCACGAACACAACACTTAAACTGAGTTTCTTTTTATTAAGGCTCCAACACACCAAAAGAGGGGGCTACCAGGATTCGAACTTGAGACCTCAGGATCGCAGAGTCTCTGATACCATGTTAGATAACCAACTGAGTCAAAAGTCTAGACTGATGGTTAGAGCACCCACGAACACAACACTTAAACTGAGCTTCTTTTTATTAAGGCTTCAACACATCAAAAGAGGGGGCTACCAGAATTCGAACTTGAGACCTCAGGATCGCAGAGTCTCTGATACCATGTTAGATAACCAATTGAGTCAAAAGTCTAAACTGATGGTTAGGGCACCCACAATGGTCTTATACTTCAACAGTATTATTACTATTATTACACACTTCTCGTCATTTTTGCTTTGCCATAATAATTTTCCTAGTACTTTAATTTTACCATTGTCCTAAACAATATTCACGAGCTAGTTCAACTAACTAACAATAATATATATGACAATAATGCATTTTCACTGTTTTCTTGTAGCGCATAAGCTAAGTTTAACATGGCTTCGATTCAAGCTGGACAAGAGGTCGCGACCACGGAGCAACAGGAGGTGTTGAACCTCCAAAATGGGACGGTTGCGACCCTAACCAACAACACTCTAGCTGACATGCGGTTCATTAAATCCCACAGTTGGACTGGTAGTTTCAGTACTGCACCACCCACAACTATTACACAACATGGTGGTGTGGCTCGCATTGACCATGTCAAGGGTAATCAACCAGGCTCCATGGCTGCGGTGGTATATACTGTAACTAGCGCATCTTTGGCTCCTTATGCTGTCCTCTTAGCTTGGGATGCACCCGGCAACATGAACCCCACGACCTCTCCAAATAGGGTATACATTATCGAACTATACATTATTATTAATCCCTCAATTTCATTCATTTATTTCGGTTCATCAGAACAAAATCTCTTAAGAAAAGTAACAATAAAACGTCGATGTTATTATTTCCTTAAAATGTTAGGGGGTGTTTGGTTCATGATTTTTGGGGGGATTGGAAACGGATTGGTAATCCAATCCGTTACATTGTGTTTGGTTTGATATTTTTTGTTTTCTAATCCTTTCCCACTCCCATTCCAATCCCTCAAAA